>JAJOOO010001875.1:0-37612 GCA_029582685.1 Solanum piurae
ATCTGTTCAAATATGTTAATATCGAATATTATCTTCTGTTCTGAAGATTCTTCATTTATATGTTCTTCTTTATCTATTATCTGTACATCTTTTTCAGTCATTATCAGATATGTTTAATTCTCCTATTTCTTCATTTAATTCATTTTCAGATAATTCGTATATGTTGTCGTCACTATCGAGTTCATAATCTAGATATTCTAACTGCATATATTCGTCATTATTTATTATTATTTCAGCTATTTGTTTTTTCTTAGGATTTTTGGGTAATTTACAATCTTTAGCTATGTGTCCTAACTTTCCACAGTTATAACATGTACATTCAGTTATTTTTTTCTTTGGTTTATATGGTTTTTTATTGTTAAAATTCTTTACATAATATCTCCTTCTAGGCCTTTTATATTTATATTGGGATTTATATTTGTTGAACTTACCTTGTTTTCTATTCTTTTTATAATAATTATCAGTGCATCCGAATTGGGGTGCTACCTTGTCTTTACAACATGCTAAATTTTTTACTATGGATTTTTCCATTTTTATCTCTTCCTTATATTTCTCACATATATCTGAATACCATTTTTGCAAAAATCTTATTCTTGCTCCTAGAGTATCTTGTAATCCTGCTTCATTCCAATCTTTTATTATTTTTGAACTAAATGGTTCTGGTAATTTTGTAAAATATAATCTTCTTATTTCTTTTCCTTCGTTAGGTGTGTAAGTTCCTTTATAATAATATTTCCTAAATACACATGTGTATTCATCTATGTAACACATATTACAAATTGCTAATTTCAACATTAAATTTCTATTTAATTGTTTTTCTTTATTTTGTTCTTCTGTTTTGATAGTTGTACTACTAAACTCATTTCGTATGGCTATTTCGTATTTATTTAAGATGTCTATAGCTGTTGTTGCTATTTTACCATCTATGCTTTTATTACTTCTTAGGGTATTTATACTTTCTTCTGGTAGATTTTGTAACCATAATTTTACTGTTCCTATGAGTGTCCTTTATATATATCCTGGTACTTCTGTTATGATTATTTTATTATCTATTAATTGTTTTGAGATATATCCTATCCATAATTGGATTATTTTATTTATATCAGTTACACAATCTAAGTCTAAGAAATTACTATTTTGTGTAGTTGGAGTTGGTGTCCATTTTTTATTTAATCTTTTATTCCATATGGCATTATCTCTATCAGATTGTTCATAACTAACCGTGTAATATGTTGGATTTAGTATTTTTGGATTTTTAACTCCTGATGTACTAGCTTCCTTTTCCTTATTTTTCTCTTCTTCAACGTCTCCTACATTTATTTCAATGTCTCTTGCTTCAATATTTGCTATCATTTCTGTGTATGTTTCACTTATATCTGAATTTTGTTCTAATTGATCTAATTGGTCTTCATTTATATCATCTATACTTATTTCTGGCTCTTCAATTTGTAGTGTTTCTTTAAGTTTTTCTATTTCAGTTTTTAGCCTTATTTCAAGTTCTTTTTCTCTTTGTTTGGTAGTGTATAATTCTTTTAGTGTAGCTAATTCTTTTTCTAAGGCAATAATTTTATCATTTTTCGTTTCTTCTATCTGTTGTATTTCTAGCTTTGCCTGTTGTTTTATTATTTTTATTTCATTGTTTCGATCTATCTCTTCATTTTCTTTTGCTATTCGTACCATAGCTGTTAAGCTATCTTCTAACCTTAATGATTCTTTTTCTAGTATTAGGCTTAAATTATCTCCTATTTTCTTATACCTTCTTCTTAGATTAGAAAATATTATTTTTATTTTTAAACCATCTTGATTTTCGTATGTTTTTTCGTCTATGGAAAATTCTTCTTTATTCATTTTAAATCATGTTTCAATTTATATTCAACTTTTTGTATTTCCAATTGTAATTTAAATATTATTTTTCTTTGTGTTAATATAGATTTATGACATACTCCTGCGTATATATTATAGTTAAGTCTTTCTTCTCTATGTTTTAATTCTTTACGGGTCTTTATTACTGTTCTTATTAGGTCTTGTTTGTGTTGTTCTTTTTCATTCCATAGCTCTGATACCAATTTTGGGGGGAGGGGTCCTGCGATTCTTTATTCATAATTTATTTTAGCATAATATTTTTCTCTTAGCGGTATTAATCTAATTATTTCTTTTACATTTTCTAGAATATATTCTATACATTGTATATCTTGGGTTCTTTGATACATTTCTATATTTTCTTTTATCAGATTTCCTAACATGGTTATAGATTTATTAGTTTCATGTCAATATTGTAAGTATTCGTAATTTATCATTAGTCTGAATCTAGTTCTAAATCATTAATATTAAATCTTTCTAAGTCTGAATCTAGTTCATGTAATTCTATTTCGTACCATTCCTGGTTCATTAGTTCCTCTAATTCATCATATATTTTTTCCCATATTAATTTTCTTAATTCAATAATTTCTATATTTTTGAGTATATATAAAACTAGTATTTTATAATCTAATATCATTGCATCATGTAAATAGGTAGTCATATTCATATGCTATTTTTAATTCAATAATTCCCTCATATCATATTACATAATGATAATATTTATATTGGATTACTATAAACTAGATTATTTCCAACCATGTTTCCCTGTCACTATTAACATCGTACTTTCAAAGGTAATTCCTTCCTAAACAGCGCCTCAACTCTGTTTACTCCCCTCACGGCATTCCTCGCCTATGATTTCAACTATAGGATGGCATAGTTATGAAAGTTTTCCCTTTTTTCCTCAGGTTAACAAACTAAGAAACATGCTTCAAATAATTCTAGTATATAATAACTAATATAAACTTATCTAATCATGCTTTATGATATTCAGGAATTAAAGAATTTAGCTATGCATAATTATAAAGAGATATACCTGCTCGATATATGTTTGCTCCATATTGCTTAGAAATTTTATCTTATATTGAGAGAGTATTTGTGTTACAAAGAAGGTTGCTTTCCGTGTAGAAAGTCTTGCCCTAGTTTGCCAAAATGGCTTGCTATTTATAAACAAGAAAAACTAACTATTGCTACTTTACATGTGTCCACTTACTATTTTACTTTACATGTGGCCACTTACTATTCCTAGTGCTAACTGTACAATTCCACTAACTTAGTGGCTACTTTACATTCCACTAGCTATTCCACTAATTTCCAAAATAGCTTTACATATTTTCAACGATTCTTTTTCTTTCCTTGCTTTTTCTTTTTATCTTGTCTTCTATCTTATCTCATTCCAGTTGGACGTCTGGAATTATGTTGTCTTCTCCTTGGCATTTCGAGCATCGATGGTCTGGATATTTTTGCCCAATAGTTTTACAGTATCTCGTCATTATTTCTGCTGAGATGAAATTCTTCCGTATAGCTCTAGTTGTAGGTTGTTGCTCTGGTTTTAGCAGACTAAGTATCCATTGTCGTATTTCTTCCATATCTGCTATTCTCATATCTCGACAATTAGAGTATATCAATGTCTGGTCTCTTGAGTAATAACTCCATATTGGATTCTCGTTTAAATAGTTGTTTGTTAACTCGTTTAGGATAGATGCTAATCCGATTACTCGTTTTCCTTCATAAAATGCTGGTATTTCTGCCTTTTGTATTTCGTCTTGTTTTTCTATTTTTTCCGGTATAATCATTTCTCTTGTTAATCCAATTTTTATAACTTGTATGATCGGCTTTATTTCTTCATAGAGTATCTCGGCTGGTGCTGAATAGAATCTTATATAAAATAATGTTCCTTTACTATATACATGTGCCCTTTACTTTATTAATTACTTAGTAGAAGATATTTAATAATTTATTATACTATCTTACTTTTACTTTGTAATAAAAGCTTAATAGATATTTATTTCATTCTATTTGAAGATATGGATAATTCTCAAAGTATGCTATCTAACTATGAAGACATTTGCTTTGTATCATACTATATGCAAAAATGAGAAATATTTTTCTCATTAAAGTATGGGCAAAATAACAGTTACTATGATTTGTGGTAGTACTAATTTGATTGAGGGCTTCGGAAAAATTATTATAATTTTGCTTAAGGGAGCTAAATGCATAATAAATAATGTCATATTTTCTTCTAAGTTTCGGAAAAATTTGTTGAGTTTTAAATAAAATCGTGAAAATGGTTATCATATCCCATCGATGGATGAAATGAGGCCCGAATATCATGGTATCACCAAGAAGGTATCTGAGAAGACATGTGTGATAGACAAGTTTCCTACTTTGTCTTATGACTTGTATTGGACAAGAATTGGTGCAATTGAGGCACATTCTATAGTAAATCAAAAGCTTACTAATCTTAATACTTTCATACTTTGGAATGATCGTCTGGGACATCCTGGTCTATAATAATGAGACAAATTATAGAAAATTAAAATGAACATTCATTAAAGAACCTAAAGATTCTTTTAAATGGTGAATTTTCTTGTACTGCTTATTATCAAGGCAAGTGATTGTGAGACCATCATCAATGAAAGTTGAGATTAAGTCCCTTGTGTTCTTAAAACATATAAATGGGATATTTGTGGACCTATTCTCCCACCTAATAGGTCTTTTAGATACTTTATAATCGTAAAAATGCTTATTCTGGATGGTCTCAAGTGTGCCTATTGTCATCTTGCAACTTGATACTTACAAAATTATTGGCACAAATAATACGATTACAAATTTTTTTTTCCTGATACTTAGATTAATTCTATAATATAGTAGAGTTTTTATCCCAAACATTTAATAATAATTGCCTACTGATTGAAATAAGAGTTGAACATCATGTAGCTCATGTTCACACTCAAAATGGTCTTGCTGAATCATTAATTAAGTGTTGACAGTTGATAGCAAGACGATTGCTTATGAAAATTAAGTTTACTACTTCTATGTGGGGTCATGCAATTTTGAATGTTGCAACACTTATTCGTTTCAGACAAACAAATTGTCATAAGATTTCTCCATTGCAACTTATTTTGGATCAAGAACCTTATATATCCTATCTATTTTTTTTTAAAATGTGTTGTACACGTGCCTGTGGCATCACCGCACCGTACTAAGATGATTCCTCAAAGAAGGTTAGCAATATATGTTGTGTTTATCACCCTCTATTATTTGCTACCTTAAACCATTAACTAGAGATATGTTCCTTGCTCGATTTCAAATTGTCAGTTTGATAAGATATTTTTCCTAAAATTAGGGAGACAAAATGATATTAGAAGATACATTTTATGGAAAAATCTATCATTGTCTCATCTTGATCCATGTGCTTTTATTTGAGAGCAAGAAGTACAAAAAATTATCCACATGTATAGATTTGCAAAATCAAATGCCAGACGTATTTACAGATTTTAAATTATTACAAAATCATATACTCCTATAGAGAATGTCCCAATTCAAATTGATATCCCTATAGAACCGTATACTAGTGTCATAGTCAATGAGTCAAAAGCACGCCTGAAGTGTGGTAGATCATTGTATTCTAAAGATCAAAATCCTAGAAAAGGAAAAATGAAAGGACAAGATAACACTACAAAAGAATATGACTCATATGAAAGTTTAAGAGGTGAGAAATTCCGATATCCTTGAAGGAATCAATGAGCTTGAGACTCAAGAAAATAAGAAATTATCCATAAATATAAGTGATGTTGAAACTAATCTGAATCGTTCAAAAATAATGACAGATTATGTCTTTGCATATAATGTTACAACAAAAATCATGCAAAATAGTGAGAATCTTAAACCTCAATCTGTTGTAGAATATCGACAAAGAAATGATTGACCAAAATGGAAAGAAGCAATTCAATCATAATTGAATTCACTTGTCAAGCGTGAAGTTTTTGGACCTATAGTTCAAACACCTAATGGTATCAAACTTGTTGAATATAAATGGGTCTTTGTGCGAAAAAAATGAGAAAAATGAATACAAAGGTATAAGACACACCTTGTTGCTCAAGAATTATTGCAAAAGCCTGATATCAATTAGGAAGAAACATACTCACCCGTTATGGATGCAACAACATCGCATTATCTCATTAGTTTCACAGTCCATGAGAGACTTAAAATGTATTTGATGGATATGATTACAATCTATCTTAATGGATCACTTGATAATGAAATATACATGAAAATCTCCGAAGAATTTAGATGCCCAAAACATATCGTTCAAAGTCTCGGGAAATGTATTCAATAAGATTGGTAATATCATTGTATGATTTGAAGCAATCTAGACACATGTGCTGTAACCATCTTAGTGAGTATTTATCTAAGTAATTTTATATAAATGATGCGATTTGCCCATGTATTTTTATAAAGAAAACAACATCGGAGTTTGTTGTACTTGTAATTTATGTTGATGACACAAAACTTATTAGAACTCCAATAGAGCTTCAAAAGACAATTGATTATCTAAATAATTGACTTGAGACAAAAGATCTTGAAAGGACAAAATTATGTCCTGATTAGCAAATTAAGCATTCGACAAACAATATTTTTTTCATCAATTTTCCTATAAAGAAAAACTGTTGAAAATATTTTATATGAATGAAGCACATCCATTAATTACTCCGATGGTTATTCAATCATTTGATGTGAAATTGGTGCACTAATGTAGCTTGCTAATACTACAAGTTTTGATATTTTTTCGGTTAATTTGTTAGTAATGTATAGTTCTGCTACTACTAGGAGACACTCGAATGGGATCAAATACATATTGCGGTATCTAAAAGGGACTACTGATATATATTATTTTTTTAATAGTTGTAGTCCTGATCTTGTTGGTTATTCTGATGCATGGTACCTATCTGACTCACAAGAAACTCGATCTCAAACAGGCAATGTGTTGATATGTGGAGGTACTGCAATATCTTGGAGATCTACAAAGAGATCTACTGTAGCCATGCCATCAAATCATGTTCAGATCAAAGTTATATATGAAGCAAACCCAAAAATGTTTGTGGTTGAGGTACATGGTACATCTCATTCAAGAAAAAAATGAATTGAAATGCGACAATGTACCCATAATTTTATATGAAGATAATGTTGCATGCATATCACAATTAAAGGGAGAATTCATAAAACAAGATAGAACAACACACATTTATCTAAAGTTTTTCTACACACACGAGCTCCAAAAGAATGATGATATCAATGTGCAACAGATTCATTCGAGTGACAATGTGGTTGATTTATTCACCAAGTCCCTACCAACTGCAACTTTCAAGAAGATGGTGTACAAGCTTAGAATGTGAAGATTCAACTCTCTGGATTGATGTTCTAATTAAGGGGAGTTAGTATGCACTGTACTCTTTTTCCCTTACAAATTTTTGTCCCACTGAATTTTCCTTGTAAGGTATTAGATGAGGTAGCCTAGATGCATATTATTAGTTATGCCGACTCTTTTTCCTTCACTAGAATTTTCTTTCTTCAATGAGTTTTTTCTAGTAAGGTTTTAACAAGGCGTATTCTATATAAAATAGACATTCAAGGGGGGAGTGTTATAAACATACTTGTATTCTAGTGAATGTTTATTATTGTCACGACCAAAAGTACCCCCAAAATCCCTGCACAAGCCACTTAGCATACATCATACAAAATAATAGAATTAAAGAGTTTACAAGACAGTTTTATATCAAAGAGTCTGACAAAAACACGACGTCTAAATAGTCTCAAAGCCATCTATTAAATCAAGAGTGATTGGGACGTAACCCTGCATCACATACAATATCTTAAAAGTAAAGACGATAAGCAATAAATGGTTCGGTCCTCAGAACATGATGACTCACCATATCTCAACAACTACTAAAGTGATCACTAGCCACGAGGATGTGGAATAGAAGCGTCGCACCCTACATTAGTGAAACAATGCAGGCAAGAGTATGTGTTAGTACAAAAAATATACCAAGTATGATAGAAATGCATAAAAGTTATGAAATCATGCTAAAAGGACTTTTCGTGATATGCAAAGACCAAGTTAAAGCATAAGATAAGAGGTTAGAAGCATAATCATGATCATGGTCAATGCAAGTAAAAATCATCTTTGAACACATGTGAGATACTTCAAGAAATAACCTTAGTTCATCATTATTGTGGGACATTTACCTTTAACCAACATAGAGACCATGTGAGCTATAACATGAAATTCGGTGTCTACCCGACACCGAAAGGGGGTTCCTACTTGCCACGGTAAGGACCATGAACTTCTAATTTACGCGAATCCACTAGCTAATGTATATCTAAGACCATCATCATCTATCTAAGATAATCATCCTATGGTGGTACATAGTTATGGGGCATGTGTAGTCGTCACTTGTCCACTCGGTGCTAAAAATAAATCCCACAGAATAATTATTAATCTTAACTTGTCTCATCATTACGGTACATGGGTAATCACCACTTGTCTCATTATCCATGAAAAGACACAATTAAGCAACCAATCCAAGGTAGAAACATAATAGAGTAGCTCCTTAGACCATGCCCGAGAAAACCTTTCACCATCCATGATTTTTTCATAATAGATTTTAAGGCCCATAGTTATTCACTTCATGATAGAAATGCCCTACTACTAATGGAAATAGTTTTGAAAGCATGATCTATAATTATTGATGGCATGCATATCCAGATACCATACTAATCAAGACCTAATTTAGAAAAATGGCCCAAAAAGCATTGAGGAAAAATCTAGATGTCGTTCATGTCATGTGGCCAAACTTCATAGAACATATAGATACCTTCATCTATAAGCTTACTTGAGTCATAAGCATTACTTTCATAAAACATGCATTTTCAATAATTCATAAGCTTCATCATGTTTTCAAAGTTAAAGTATCCTTAAATTCATTCACATCAATTTCATAAAGAAAAGGCATGCATATCTTCATAAATTCATGTTTCATGGTTCATAGTCAAAATCATGGATCTTGCACGGGTTCATGGAAGTTCAACTTAAAAAAATGTAATTACTTCAATTCATGCATAAGAAGACATAAGACAATCAATTGGATCAACATTGAAAGGAACCCATGGCAACTTAATAAAACCCTAATTTGATTGGGGAATCTAACTTTATAAGATTGGAGAATTTAGGAACCCAATGGAGGAAAGAGCTCCATAGGTGAAGATTGTCATACCTTGATGCCAAAATCTTGCAATTAATTGAAGATTTGGAGACTTGATCTTGAAACCCTAGGCTTCTTGTTCTTCCTTAGAGAGAGAAATATTTGAGAGGATGAACTTGATCAACTTTTGGGAATTTAGGAGAATGAATTGAATTGGGTGATTTTGGGGGTAAAAGTGTTTATATAGGGCTTAGGGTAGAAGATAAAATAACATAGTATTAAGTTAAAACAATTGGGAGAAGACTGAAATGACCCTGACTTAAAACTTCCAAAGTGCCTCTCATGAGGGACTTCATGGGCCGTCATGATCACCACGGCCCGTCTAGCAGGTCATGAAGATGTCGTGCCCTACAGGGCTTCATTAAAATGGGCATAACTTTTTACCCCGGTCTTGGAATTAGGAAAACTCAGTGGCGTTGGAAAGAAAACTCAAAGATCTTTAATATTATAGGTCATGGGCCACCTAATTCACTTTCTGTTGAAAGATATGATCATTGGAAGTTGACCCAAATTTTTAAGTCTGATAAGTCTCCTTCACGAACAACTTGACGGTCCGTGTGAAGCTTCATGGACTGTTTAGACGTTTGTGATCCTTAACAATGACTTAGGGTGAAACCTTTTCTGATTGAGTGACTTGATGACCCACTAGACGAGTCGTCTAAGTCACCACGGGCCATTTGGGCGTCCGTCTAGGTAACCCTTGCCTGGGACAGGTTCTGGAAAACCTTCACGATCCCCTTAGCGGATCGTGGTCCCCTACACGGCCCGTCTAGGGCTTCGTGGAGAGTTCCATAGTCCACTTTTGGGTTCTTGACTTGCCTGCTTGATCCTTTCTAGCTTTTTATTTTTCAAATCCAAGGTGTTACAATATCTCCCATTTAGGAACATTCTTCCTCGAATGGAACTCAAACTAGCACAACAAAAGTAGGAGAGAAACTAACAACCCAACATTAATGCAACTTCATCGAAATGCACATGACCAAGGAGGAAACTCGACTCCAATCTAAAACATGTTCAACACATCATTTCATAAGGTCTATATGCAACTTATACTCAAATTCACATAATAATGAAGCAATCAATCAGGCTAAATCATATCGTTGAAAAATCAATATGAATATGTATGCATGCATGAAGAAACATGGGAATGACTAAAACACAAGAATTCCTAAAGACTGAATCATGAGGGGCTAATGCCTCAAGCTAGACCCGAAGATAGAAGGAAAAAGATAGGTATAGTAAGACACCACATCGGCTCCGACCTTTCACATACCAAACCATAGCAAAGAACCCTTCCAACAATTTAAATAGTTCTACACACACCCAACATGAAGCAACTATATCCCCCTTGGGAGCAAACATTTCTAGTCTTTTCAAATCCATCTCCCTCAACCCAAGAATAACACCAAAGTCTTAACAACCACAAAACCATTGATACAGGTAAACATTTGAGAATTTTCCACAATGATTTCAAGGACTAATCCAAACACAATCACTATACATGAAGTCTTATCATAGCCAATGAAACACTCAATATCAAGCAATGCATAACCACAAGCTAAAATACCATAACTTACCAATTACTGCATCCGGGGAACCCTCATGATCTTGTCGAGTTTGAAGAGCATAAAACCTATTTTGTTTCTAACCACCACTGGGACCTGAGGAAGGGAAGGGTTGAGCTCGTCAACAATTATCTCCCTCATTCCTAGCAACTGAAGGACAACATCTTATCTTATGATCCATCTTTTCACAACCAAAACATGCATTTGAACCGGCTAGACACTCACTCTTATGTATTCTCCCACACTCCCGACACTCAAACCACATTTTCTCACTACAACCCTTACCTTGAGAACGATTACCTCCACCGAACCTTGAATGTGAGAACTCACCACTATCCCAGCTTCTTTTCCTCTTTGAATACCTAGTCTTCTCCTTAAGCTTTTTTTCTTTATTTGTTGTGCATGAACCATCAAACATGAGACATCCATCTCCTTAACAAGCATAACAGTTAGGCATGCTTTGACCACTAAGTTGAACGCTTCCGACACAAATTTACTCATCCTTTCCCTTGGATCGACAACCATAGTTGGAGCATATTTGGTCAATTGCGTGAATTTCAAAACATACTACTTCACACTCATATCCCCTTGACAAAGGTTAATGAACTCAAGTACCTTTTTCCTCCTCATCTCAAGGGGAAAGAACCTATCAAGAAAGCAACCTCAAATTTCTCCAAATCAAGCGGACATGCATGTACCACCGTCTCTTTTTTCCATTGGTTGAACCAAACTTGAGAAACACCTTTGAGTTGGTAAGCGGCCAATTTCTCCTTTTCTACCAAAGTGATACCCATAATTCCCACTATCTTAAAAACCTCATCAATGAACTCTTGAGGATCTTCCTCAACTTTAGACCCATGAAATTTAGGAGGATTTATCCTAGTAAAGTCTCTCACTCTAGTTGTCGTCATACCCACTCTTGGGTTCACTGGAGCCACTCCCTCCCTATTTTCTTGAGTCGTCATAGCTTGGGCCAATACATGAAATACGGCTCAAAACTCGTCATTAGTCACTTGATCGACCAAAGGGTCGACCGACACTTGGGGAACCTCTTGTCCATATTTTCCCAAACATTCCTTCTCATGGGATTTCTTTCGTGGAGGCATATTCTAAAAAGCATTGGATAAAGATTAGGAGAGAGACATAGAGTTACACTCTATCGCACGACTTTAGAATGATGAAAGAAGTGGAATTTCCTATACATCTTATAGCCTCTCATTCATAAATGTGGCGCACTTCACACTCATGAACAATACTCTGCTCGACGTGGCTTATGAGATATCCTAGGACCTTTCTAAACCTTGTGCTCTAAATACCAAGTTTGTCACGACCCAAAGTACCCCCTAGAAGTGACATGACGCATAGGACACTGAAAGGCCTTACACAAGCCACTTAGCATACATCATACAAGATAATAAAATTAAAGAGTTTAAAAGACAATTTTATATGAAAGAGTTTGACATAACAAAGCGGAAGTCTAAATAGTCTCAAAGCCATCTATTACATAAAGAGTGATTTGGACGTAACTCATGCATCACATACAATATCTTAAAAGTAAAGACAATAAGCAATAAAAGGTTTGGTCCTCGAAACATGAGGACTCACCACTTTTTAACAACTACTAAAGTGATCACTAGCCACGAGGATACAAAATATGAGCGTCGGATCCTACATTAGTGAAACAATGTAGGCAAGAGTATGCGTTAGTACAAAGAATGTACCAAGTATGATAGCAATGAATAAAACTTATAAAATCATGCTAAAAGGACTTTTCGTGATATGCAAAGACCAAGTTAAAGCAAAAGATAAGAGGTTAGAAACATAATCATGATAATGGTCAATGCAAGTAAAAATTATTTTTGAACACATATGAGATACTTCTAGAAATAACCTTAGTTCATCATTATTGTGGGAGATTTACCTTTAACCGACATAGAGACCATGTGAGCTATAACATAGAATTCAGTGTCTACCCCACACCGAAAATGAGTGTCCTACTTGCCAAGGTAAGGACCATGAACTTCTAGCTTACGTGGATCCACTAGCAAATGTCTATTTAAGACCATCATCGTGTATCTAAGACAATCATCATATGGTGGAACATAGTTATGGGACATGGGTAGTCTCCACTTGTCCACTCGGTGCTAAGCATAAATCCCGCAGAATAGTTATTAATCTTAAATTGTCCTATCATTATGGGACATGGGTAATCGAGATTTGTCTCATCATACATGGAAAGACACAATCAGGCAACCAATCCAAGCTAGAAACATCATAAAGTAGCTCCTTAGACCATGCATGAGAAAACCTTCACCATCCATTATCTTTTCACAATAGATTTTGAGGCCCATAGTCATTCACTTCATGCTAGAAATGCATACTACTAATGAAACTAGTTTTGAAAACGTGTTCTATAATCATTGATGGCATATCCAGATACCATACTAATCAAGACCTAATTTAGGAAAATAGCCCGAAAAGCATTGAGGGCAAATCTAGATGTCGTTTATGTTATTTGACCAAGCTTCATAGAACATATAGATACCTTCATCTATAAGCTTACTTGAGTCATAAGCATTACTTCATAAAACATGCATTTTCAATAATTCATAAGTTTCATCATGTTTTTGAAGTCAAAATATCCTCAAATTCATTTACATCAATTCATAAAGAAAATACATGTATATCTTCATAAAGAAAATACATGTATATCTTCATAAATTTATGTTTCATGTTTCATGGTTCATAGTCAAAATCATGGATCTTGCATGGGTTCATGGAAATTCAACTTAGAAACATGTAATTAGTTCAATCCATGCATAAGATGACATAAAATAATCAATTGGATCAATATTGAAAGGAACCCATGACAATTGAATAAAATCCTAATTTGATTGGGGAATTTAACTTTACAAAATTAGAGAATTTAGAACCCTGTGGAGGAAAGAGCTCCATAGGTGAAGACTATCATACCTTGATGCCAAAAGCTTGCAATTAATAGAGGATTTAGAGACTTGATCTTGAAACCCTAGACTTCTTTTTCTTCCTTAGAGAGAAATATTTGAGAGGATGAACTTGATCAACTTTTGGGAATTTAGGAGAATGGATTGAATTGGGTAATTTTGGGGGTAAAAGTGTTTATATAGGGCCTAGGGTAGATGGTAAAACAACATAGTATTGAGTTAAAACAATTGGGAAAAGACTGAATGACACTGACTTAAAATTGTCGAAGTGCTTCTCACGAGGGACTTTACGGACCGTCATGATCACCACGTCCCGTCTAGCAGGTCATGAAAATGCCCTGCGCGACAAAGTTTCACTTAAACGGGCATAATTTTTTACTCTGAGCTCAAAATAAGGGAAACTAAATGGCGCTGGAAAGAAGACTCAAAGATATTTAATTTGATAGGTCATGGGCCACCTAATTTACTTTGTGCTGAAAGATATGATTGTTTGAGGTTGATTCAAACTTCTAAGTATGATACGTCTCCTTCACGAACTACTTCACGGTTCGTGTGAAGCTTCACAGACCGTCTAGACGTTTGTGGTCCTTAACAGTGACTTGGGGTGAAACCCTTTCTGACCGGGTGACTTGACGACCCACTAGACGAGTCGTCTAAGTCACCATGGGCCGTCTGGGCGTCCGTCTAGGTGACCCCTACCTGGGACAGGTTCTGGAAAACCTTCACGAGCTCCTTAACGGACCGTGGTCCCCTACACGGCTTGTCTAGGGCTCCATGAAGGGTTCCATGGTCCACTGTTGGGTTCTTGACTTGCCCGCTTGACCCTTTCTAGTTTTTTTTTTTGGAAAATTGTATGAAATAGCAAATTATTAATTCAAATTAAATTCTATAGCCATAGTTTCTTTTATTTGTAATTCGCAGCAAACATTCCATGTTTTTGGCATCTCATTTGTATACCGAAATATACAAATGCATGACCCATTTGTATACCAAAATATACAAATGCAAGACTCATTTGTATACCGAAATATACAAATGCAGGACCCATTTGTATACCAAAATATACAAATGCAGGACCCATTTGTATACCGAAATATGCAAATGCAGACCCATTTGTATACCGAAATATACAAATAGACCCAAATACATATATTTTATGTGTATGTATACCGAAATATACAGATTAATAGCCATAACAAATATAAAGTTTGCTATGGAGCACAATTATACAAACTATAGCTATAACATATAAATATGATTTTTATGATTGCTAAACCTAAAATTTATTCTCTTTTTTTAAATCCGAGGTGTTACAATTATGTATATTTCTTTGGGTTAAAGTTAGGAATCCTACTTGTGGACCAAGTTAGTTTTCCCCAATAAAAAAAATGGGTTTCCTTCATTGTAAATTTACCCTTATTATAGAAATAATCAGTTTTCTCTCTTCTCCCTATTCTCTCCTTCTTCTTACTTTATAGTTTCATAACAAATGCTGAATACTATTTTTTATGATGACAATTTTGCCTCTCCTATTATATATATATATATATAAATTAAAAATATAAATTAAAAACAACATACGTTCTAGGGGTTACATATAAAAATGTTGGTTCTACTCAAAATTATTCATGTCACGCAATAGCAACAAATACCACACCTGGAGAAACCAGCCTGTATTGCATGTTGCCATTAATATTTTATATGTCAGCTCAATTTTATTTATTGGAATGTATGTTGGTTTTGCATTAATTTCCATTTGACAGTTCAACATTAGGAATGAAGACAACAAAAACAATGCTAAAAATGTTTTTTTTTTTTTTATCTACAGTAATAATTGGTAATGTTGATGATCACATGGAATCTAAAGCTGGACTAATTTACTGCTAAGAAATCAAATAAATGATTGTCAATGAATAATTGTGAATAAACAATGAGTATGATGATTTCATAAATGAGATTCTTTGGTTCCTAAAGTAGTTGATGTGACAATTAAAAAGAATTTTCTATGGAAAAGATTAGCATTTTCAATGAGAGGTAACATGGAAATCTTTGATTCATAATTATTATAATAATAATAATCAAACAAGATACAAAACAGTAAATCACTAATCTTAAAAGGCCATTTCCTCGAAGAAATATTCCCTCCCCATTTCAATTTTAACTTGTCCATTATACTAAAAACATATTTTCACTTTTACTTGTAACTTTTAGATATTGAGAGAATTTTATTTTTATATATTACCCTTAACATTAATAACTTATTACTCGAATCATATATCAAGATCTAAGACAACACATGAATTAATATGTATATTATTATAATACATATCAATTATTGTTTCTTAAGGAACGTGTAAAGTTCAAAGTGAACAAGTAAAAGCTAACATATGAATTAGTACTTATTTCGTATTGTAATCATTTCTCCATGTGCTTTAAAATAACAACAAAACAACAATTTACCCTATAGATATTTTTACAACTGATATTTGAGAAGAATAGAATGTATGTAGAATTTTATTGGTATATATTGAGGTACTTGTTCCATAAAAAATATTAGGCAGCTTAGATCGATGTACCCCTCCCAAAAATATCATGTACTTGTGATACACTCTTTATATACTACTTTTTTAACGAGCATAAAACAAAAATTATAAAATCTATAATATTCACAACTTTTCAAGGAATATTCTCCAATATGGAATTAAGAAATATCATGTACTTGTTTCTCTGCTTATGATTTAATTAAGAATCACTCTCAAGTATCAACCAACTTGCTAGAATATGGAATATCCCTTTAAGTATTGCAAGGACTCTGTTGTCTCTAAGTTCCAATCTCACATAGCTACATGACTAAGATATGTAGAGAGTGGCTAGTTGCTGTCAATATTGCTAGGACTCCCAAAGATATTATAAAGCATATTGGTTTCTTTAATAATACACTATTTTTGAAAAACTCCAATATACATCGATGTTTTTATAGAGTTTGAGCAATATCGCTACTGTGCTACATGCATAACTATCTACCTTAATGTATCATGACTTGAGAAGATTTCAAATTGTCCTTTCCAAATTTAAAAAGAGAGAATTTAAATTATATAACATGTTTGATCAAGTTTCTTTAAAAAAAAAAAAAAACAAAAACACCTTTTAAAAAAATAACATATTGAAGTATTTGGCCAAAATGAAATCAGAGCCTTTGAGCAACAACATAAGCAATTTTTCTATTGTGAGAAATAAGCTACAACTTTTTGCTTCTTGAAACTAAAGAAGCAAACACAGGAGTAGAAAATTTATTTTTTACAATATAGAAGTATGGGGAAAAGGTTTGAAATATATCCAAATTTTGACAAAAATTATTGTAACAATATCGAACTTTGGAAATGACCTTTTACCCCTACACTATTTAATAGTGTATTTTAAAGGTATATATATGTGCCCACGTGGACATCATAAATATTGCATCATTATAAATTACTATGTGTCCACGTGGGCACATATATACCTTTAAAATACACTATTAAATAGTGCAGGGGTAAAAGGTCCTCCATAAAGTTTGGTATAGTAACAGCAATTTCGGCCAAAGTTAGAGTATTTTTCAAACCTTTTTCCCTAAAAGTATCATTACCAAAAATTTAGATTTACTAAACTATAACAACAATACATACTCAGTATAATCTTATAAGTAGAGTTTAGGAAAGTGGTGTTTATACAATTTTATTCATATCTTGTGAATATAGGTTGATTCCGACCTTTGGTCCGAGTAAGTAAAGTAAGAATCAAATATGTAAAGCAAATACAATAGTGAATAAATCATGCTAAAAATGATTTGAAAAGGGAATAAGTAACTTAAGCAAAAAAAGCAACAGGTGCTACTGAAATCAAAGAAAAAGATAGTAAGAGAGTAATAATAACAATATTGATAAGGAACTTGACAACGTTCGACTACCTAATAACCTTCCACTCTAGTTCTTGACATTCATACCTTCTTATCTAGAGTCATGTGCTTGTTAAGTTGAGGATGATCCATGTCCTATCTAATCGTATCTCCTCAAAACTTTTTCGGCATATACCTCTACCTCTGTTTATACCCATATAGCAAACCTCTGTACATTATCTTCTGTATTCATGCATGAATCATCTCGGTCTTGACTTCCTCAACTTGTCTACAATGAAGGTCATTTCTACCTTGTCCCAAATAGTTTCATTTCTGATCCTATCTCTCCTAGTATGTCCACACATTCATTTCAATCTCCTTATTTATGCTACTCTCATCTTTTGGACATATAATTTCTTGGTTGATCAATAGTACTCTACCTCGTACAACATAGTTGATTTGATCATTGCTCTATAAAACACACCTTAAGGCTTGATCGATCACTCTTATCACACAAAACACCTTATGTGAGCTTTCATTTCATCCAACCTGCTCAAATATGATATGTAACATCATCATCTATCTCCCCATTTTTTTTGGATTACCAACCCTATATAGTTGAAACTTTCTTTCTTGGGGAATCATACATATGGTTTACATCACTGAGCTTGCACTCCAATATTTTTTCTTAGTCAGGCTCAACTTGAACCATTTGGACTCTAGAGCCTATCAACATACCTCTAGTCTATCATTAATTTTGATTAATATCTCGTCAATCAAAACTATAGCATTTGCAAACAGGGGCGCCTCAATACTATTGGCGCCTAAAGTCAAATTTCAAAATGAGGACTTAATATGAAAACAATTTTTTTTAATTTTATAATGCAAAGTGATGAATAATTTGTAATGACCATTCTGGTCGTTTTCTATGTATTGCGATATTTTCGGCATTTAGAGCTTTCCTGTTGAGACTCAAAGTCATTTATGACTTGTTGGGACTAACAATTTGGTCCCCTGGTCGGTCATTTGATTTTTGTGTAAGTTTTCATGTATTGGAGCTTTTGAAGCTTAAACAGTAGACTTCGGTCAAAACTTGAGGAAAATGACCTCATCATGCAATTTTGATAGTTTCGTTAGCTTTTGAAGGTTGAGTTTAGTCTAGAAGGACCCTTGATTTGGGTCCTGAGACTTTTAGACTCATTTCGAGCTACCTTGTGGGGTTTGGAAAAAATGGAGTCTTGGGTGTGTGACTCACTTTTTGTCGGGACGACCTCCGTTGGAAGTTTCGACATCTCCTTTGAGTTTGAAATGTTGAATTCAATTGGGTAGCACTGTTTGTTTGTTGCATGGGTTCTGAACGAATCTTGATCCCCGGTCCTGAGCTGGTGCACCGTACTCTTGTGCTCACGTTCGCGGGTCTTGAGCCGCGGTCGTGAAGGTTCATTAAATGAACCATCGCGCTTGTGGGCTCAGCTCCGCATTCGCGGAGAGATGGGATTCCGACCCACGTGTCACAAAAAGACTCCCGCGTTCACGGAGAAGGGTCACCATTGACCTGGTCCAATTGACTACCACATTCGTGGCCTTGAGGCTCACATCTGCGGAGGTCCTTTAACTGATGTTATATTGTGATATGTCCCAAAATTCTGCTCACAATTCCAATTTCTAAGTTCGATTTCTTGAGCTATTGAGCTTCGTTTGAGCTCAAGTTTGGTGTCAATCGTTGCGAATTGTTGGAGCATTGCACAGGGGTCGTAGGGTTTGAGTTGGGGACTTATTTTTGAGGTAATTCTCCTCCCGAAGGCCTCTCTTTCCCTCTTTAATGGTCGTCTTGATGCTCTTATTTTGTGTGGACTGTTTTGGGTGTGAATTGGATCGAATTGTGCCCAACTTTTGGGCACAAGGTCCTTGAGCTTGTTGGGACTGATTGACACGTGGGGCCCACTGACCCATTTTTTTACCTGATTTTGGATCCACAATTTTATGTAATATGTGTATTGTTTAAACCGTATTAATGCCATGATCATTTATTTGATAGCGTAGCAACGATCGGAGGTGGTTTGGAAGGGTCTATCTTATTTTCATTGTTGTATCATGCCTTGTTATAGTTATATACTCTTGTGTATTGTTGATTATGACTTATTTTTTGCCTTAGCCTAGGCGTAGGCTAGTGATTTGCCTTAAAATTGCCTAAATTGAAGCAACTTAGTAGGAAAAGACAATCAGTAGGCATTTCCCCATCCAAAAATATCATGTAGTTGTGATGCACTCTTTATATACTAAAGTACTTTTTTAATGAGCATAAAACAAAAATTATAAAATCTATAATATTCACAACTTTTCAAGGAGTATTTCTCCAATAAATTGTCAATATAGGCCCTTCACATTAGCAATAACTAGATTGGGACTTGTATCTTGTTTCTCTGCTTATGATTTAAAGTCTCAGTATCAACCAACTTGCTAGAATATGGAATATCCCCTTCAGTATTGCAAGGACTGTTCTCTCACTTTTTACAACCTTCAATTCCAATCGCACATAGACTACATGACTAAGATATTAGATATGTAGAGGGTGGATAGTTACTGCCAATATTGCTAGGACTCCCAAAAATCTTATTGGATTCTTAAAAAATATAACTTTTTTGAAAAAATCCAACATACATCGATGATATTTTTATAAAGAATTTTAATAATTAATTAGTGTAAAATATAGTTAACAAAAGCAAAGTTAATTAATAAAGAAAATCAAAACGGATATAACAACTATAATTTATGACATGGTGTTGATGTAGCGCTAGTGTAACAACAAGTGTAATACGCCACATATTGTGAGAGTGGTGTTACACGTCTCAGGGTTGTCTTAAATTCATTTTAAGTAGTAAAGGTGTGTAATAACTTGTCATGATAGTGTAAGCGTGTAATTGACTTTTTAAAACAAGTTCAGGAGGGAATTTATGTCTTTTCCCATTTACTAAATTACAAAACAACAATACATACTCAGTATAATCTTATAAATGGAGGGTGATGTTTACACAATTTTATCCGTATCTTGTGAAAATAGAAAGGGTGTTTCCGATATACCCTCAACCCGAGTAAATATATTAAAAATCAAGTATGTAAAACAAACACAATAGTGAAAAATTCATGCTGAAAATAATTTGAAAAGAGAACAAGTAGCAAGAATAAATAACATGATAATTGAAGCAAAGAAACAACGGGTACTACTAAAACCAAAGGAAAAAAATAGTAAGTGAGCTATAATAACAATATTGATAAGGAACTAGACAACGTTCGACTACCTAATAACCTTCTACTCTAGTTCTAGACCTTCATACCTTCTTATCTAGAGTCGTGGCCTTACTGTAATTTGTAGGTGATCCATATCTTATCTAATCACATCTCCCCAAAAAAAAATCGGCATACATCTACCTCTCTTTATACTCACTATAGCAAACCTCTCCGACCTCATCTTCCGTACATATGCCTGAATCATCGCAGTTTTGTTTTTCTCATCTTGTCTACAACGGAGATCGCTCATGTCTTGTCCCAAATAGTTTCATTCCTGATCCTATATCTCCTAATATGCCCACACTCTCATTCATTTCAATCTCCTTATTTATGCTACTCTCATCTTTAATCCTAACATGCGAATTCTTGACTAACCAATACTCTACCTCATTCAACATAATTGATCTGACCATTACTCCATAAAACACACCTTAAGGCTTGAGAGTTCATTCTTATCACAAGCTTCCATTTCATCAACTAGATATTTTTCTTCAGATCACTCTCATCAGCTTTATACAAGTATTTGATGGCCGCTAGATTTGCATAGTATGATTTCCAACCAAATCAACAACATTGTAAAATCATATTGCTCTAAACACCAATCTAGAATATATTGGTTTTGTTCGATCAATAATTGCTTAAATTAACCACTTGAAACTATTAAACCACGTATGTCCAAAAATATTTGGGTGAAAATTCTGCATTAGGAGACTCTTCAGACTCATAAGCTCTTATTTTTCATTATAAGAAGTTATTTACAGAAAAGTAGTAACATTTTCATATTAATTGCCTTGTTACTTACTTAGTTTGATTTGTATTAGATCTAGCAAAACTTCAAATAAATAAATAATTAATGTCCAACAACAACAATGGATCGGATAATTAAGCATCAAAACTTATTCTAGCCCAATGCTATTTACTTCAATTATTATGCCCCAATATCATGTCATTCAACTATCAATAGCTGAAAAGCAACTCTGCGATCGTACCAAACCTCCTCTACTCACCGGATTTGATCGCGGCTAATCCAAGCTCCTCAGCAGCAACTGCTGATATCAATTCCCCCGTCGGAGTTTTTTCTCTGAACTTTTTGCAAAATGTCATGTGTCGATTCAAAGCTTCATCTCTTCCAATCCTTCTTTCCGATGAGTATGACGACGATCTCACCATTTCATCCTTCAAAAAAATAGATATGTGATTTTTCTAACTTCGAGACTGTCTTTACAGGGATCTCTTCCATCAGGCACTTTCAATGGTATCTATTGTCCATTTTTAAAAAATTATTATTCTCAATTTTTGGTTGGAAGGGAAGTACGGTGAATGATATCCGCAATTTGAATTCTTTGTGCTAAATCATATCAAAATTATTAATTTGTAGGAATGAAATAATAGAGGCTGCATTTGATATGTTCCGATATGTAGATCTTATTGTTGCACACAGTCCGCATATCCATCGCAATTCATTCCTTTCCCGAACTCTCACTATGTACATTCTTCTGTCAATCCACAACACTCACACTTTACAAATTGAACTTCATTTTTCATCTGAGTTTCCATTCCGGCCGCCTCTTTCTGAAACAATCTCTATGACATATATATACACACAACTTACTCTATGACATATATAGAAATTCATTAGAATCAAATCTTCTATGACAAAATTGAAATATTATGCTACTTCGATTCTTCTTTATCTTTCTTTTTCCCACTCGCCTTCTTCTTCAACAATCTCTCCACCGATGATCAATCGCTTGAATATCATAGACATTTCACAGCCTTGACTGGCTTTTCTAAATTACCTCAACTTTCAAATTGAATTCTTCATCTCATTGATTTTGTTTTACAGAACTATATATATACAAACGAAGAGAGTATGATTTTTTTTCTTTTTAACTGATCATATAGTAAAATAATTAGTATGATTGTTGTAAAAGTTGTCAATGTCAGAGTTTTGGTGGGGGCCCAGCCCAGCCTCAAGTGGTAGATATCTTGTGCACTACAGACCACAAAAATGGGTGAGCCTTTGCCTTTGCTTATCAGATGTCAGAAGAGTTCAAAATCAATTTAAACTCTTCAAGTTCCCACAAAATGCAACCAAAGATAAAGATAAAAATACAATATTAAAAAGATTTCAATGTAAAGTTGATTTCTTATCATGTTTAAGTTACATCCTTTAATTTGTTATGATCCTATAATATCCAAAATTTAATAGAAATCTTAAATTTTTATGCAAAGTTATTATTTTAAAATCGATTTCTTTCGATGATAATTTATTTAATTTTTCTTGTGACATAATTATCATGAACATGAAACTTTTTTTAATAATTCTTTATTTTAGGAAAAAATATAGAATTAGTCAAAATTAGCACGTTATTTATGAAAAATAGTTATAGTTTAAATATATTATAAAAAATAACAATATGGTATTTTTATAGCAAACATTTTCTTCTCTCCTCTCTCTCACCCTCTCTCTTTCTCGGTTTTTTCTCTCTTACACCAATAAACAGAAATTCATTCAAATGTATTATGTATCAATTGTATTCAATCAAATATAGGTGAAAATTTTGTATTTTTATTTCAATTGTATTCGAAAAATTATATTTTGTATTTTTATATCAATTGTATTTGTATTCGGACGAATACAATATTCATTCATCCTCTCTGTCAAATGTATTTGTATTCAATCAAAGAGAAGAGGAATACAGTTGTATTCGTTGTATTCTGAATACAATTGATATAAAATAAATAATGAATACAATGCAAAATAAATAGAAAATACAATTCGTTGTATTCTGGATTAATTGATAAAAAATAAATACATAATATAATGTAAAATAAATACAGAATACAATGCAATATTAAATACAAAATACAATCCACTCTCATCTCTCTCTCGATCTTGCTCACCTCTCTCCTCCCTCTCTCGCCTCTCTCCTCTAAATATGCATTCATTTTGATACAAATCAAGTTGTATTTATATTTTTTTTTTCTCCAAGACTCGCGAAAAAAATACACTCTCTCCTCTTTCTCAAATCTCGCCGCCTCTCTCCTCCTTCCTCCCCTAACATTTTGCTATTATTCATAATTAAGCAAACTATAGCTATAGAGTGCCTAATATTTGCTATTTTTAAAAGTTTCATGTTATTTTATATTAAAAGTTCACCTTTTTACAAGTAGTACTTAATAATTTTTTTAAAATTATAAATTATAGTTGCTAAAAAAAATTGGACCACTCAAATTGCTTCTTTTTTTTTTTTTAAAAAAAAAAACCTTGTAGAACCGACACTCTGGAACTATGGATACATTGGAAACCTAAAGTATATGCTTACAAATAGTCAGTCATCTATGCTCACAAAATTATGGAAGTCTTACCGTTATGATCCCAAATGTTACCTTGCATTAGTGTCAAAAACTTATCCGATAAAGAATTTCACTATTTTAGAATTGTTATAATTACGTTTGTTTATTAGAATTTCATTCGTCGACTTTCCTATCATTAGATTATCAAAAAAAAATTACCTTTCGACAGTGACAAGCATCAATTCCAAACATGATCTTAAAAATTTATGAAAACATGTATTTTTGTTAAATAGTCGCTCGAGTATAGTCCATTTTTCACAATTTTCTTAAATTCTACTCTTTTTGATTCCCATATATTTTTTAAAAAAAAGATATGTCAACAAAATTTTAGCTTGTGAAGTTATGTAATATCAAAATAAATTGTGTCTTATATTTTATCGGTATATGATTCGATGAAACATATGGGAGATAAAGAGTTTTAATCAATTTAAGAATAAAACTTGAAAAATATTTTATACATGTAGTATCCTTAATTAGTCAAATCAGTTTTTGTTTTTCAAAATCTCACAAAAACAAATACAAATTTTTCACAACTGAATTAACTTCAAGTTTCTTAACCCACTTGACTTAATATTGTAACTAATAATTTATCAATGTTGAAAACGGCTCTGCTCCTGTAATTATCAATGGTTACTTGGACGTGTCAATATAAATTTCTAAGGGTAAGATTGTTTTATATATAATTTAGTCAACTACGTAATTTAATTGAATTCTTCATTTTCTATTAATGTAACCTTAATCATTCAACTCATTAAAATGCGATGTATTTGAATTTTGATTGTTGTTCCTCGAGAAAGAGGACAACTCTCTAAGTCTAAGTAAATCGATGTCAGGCAGACCCCTATGGCTTTTAAAACCCTTTATCCCAGCTCTCTCGTTCTAAATTAAATAGTTGTCTCCTCTTAAAAATTCCCTAGGGCTATTCCTAAGATAAAAACAACGATAATGGAGAGGCAAGGCACTCTCAAGGAACACATCTCCAATTTCTTACTTGTAAATTCGTCATCAATCTCGCTAGAATTGAACAAAGACACATGGATACATGCATTCTGAAGTAGCATCGAGATAGGTTATGATTTATGAGTAGTAGATTATGATTAGAAAATGTGTTCATAACATATACTATTTGATTGAAGAATCATGATTAGTCTTGCAGGCATAGACATTATGAATGCATAATAGACATGAAATTCACATAAAGAGAGTTATGGGTATGTTGATGTTATGAAGCCTTGATGGGTGTATTGTGTGTATTACCTCTATGTCAATTTGTAATGTGAAATATGTTGAAGTGGTTAACGATAAAGAGAATTGCATGACTTTATAATTAACAAATTCGGTTTAATCACGTTAAAAAGAGAGAAATTAATGTAGGACATTTCAGGAAGGTGTGAGTTCAGTGTTGTGGCATTCTATTCGTGAGAATAACTCTAGTAATACTAGCCCGATTGTGAGGGTTCCTTTATATGGTTAAATCGCGGATCATGAATATGAATATGAAAGGCTGGTGATTGGATCTCTAGTTGATAATTGAGGCTTAGACTTGATTTGATTTCATGTATGCTCTTAAGTTGAATACTTGTTGATTGGCCTTTGGACATACCTATGATTGTTGATGTTTAGAATGCATAAGCTATTGAATGATGAATCAAATTAAATTACTTTGCATTGCAAGTATACCTATAATTGTTGTAGTCCAAGTTATATCTAGAGTGTTGGTGAAACTGATGATCATTATTATGATGTGTGAAAGAGGTAAACGATAATTATAACCTTCACATTGATGAGGGGCTCAAGTCCGAGGTGAGGTCTCTGGATGAGAAATTACACATATTTGAATTGAATTATTTGTGGTGTAATATACTTATAATTGCTATACTCTAGGTTATATCCTGAGACATGATGAACTAACCACTATTATAATATGTGAGAGAGGTAAGAAATAATTATACCTTCTTAGTGATGGGTGACTCAAGTCTGAGATGAGATGAGATTTTGAACGACAGATTACATTTACTCGGAGGGTGGGGTACTCCTAAAATTACATCCTTCAGAAGTATAAAATAGACTAGGGTTACTCCTAAAATTCTCCTAAGCTTGGAGATAGCAGAGAGAAGGTAATTATGCGCAAGGAAGGCCAAAACTCATGAAATTTTGGTCTACGTCTGTCTGGATTTGCCTCTATGAAACCTAAAGATTGTGTTTAGAATTCTTCAGCAGTTACTTAGCATTCAGATAGAATAGTCTTAGTTGAGTAGGCTTAGCGCTGAGTAGTTAGACCTATCGTTACTTACATAATATCTTGTTGATTATCTGGAGATTTCATGCATAGTCCTTCGGGCACGAAGTCTGAATAGTTTAATGTGTGATTAGTTGTGGTTTAGATTGATAATGGACTTGATTAGTCAATGTTGATCTTGTGATTGATTGTTAGGTGTTATTTTAGAGAAGGTGATTGTGGTTAATCGAAGTATGAGTAGGGAACGTTCAGGAAAGAATCCTTTTGAGTAGGTAATGGTTGTTTGATTCCTATTATGTTATATTGTTATCAATCACATGCAATAATAGTGTTTTCTTAATGTACAAGTGTGATTTGTATTCATTGTGATTGTTGGTTGTCTCGAGTACCACACTTGGTATATGATATTTCTCAGTTGGCTTGAGTACCACGTCTGATACATACTAACGGTTGGCTCAGGTACCACTTATGGTACAATGATATCTATTTATGATTGACTTAGGTACCACATCTGATACATTTATGCGTGTGAATTCCATGAGTGAACTTGATTTAGTTTTTCGTAATGAGACTATTACATAATGTGGCCAGATTGATATAGTTAAAGGTTGGGGGTGGTTCTTCTGTTGTCCAGGATTGCATGTGATATACTATGGCTGATGTTTTGGGGGTTCTTGGGTGGTCTGAGTTACCTAAGGTAGTATTTAATCATGTGTGGATTGAGTTGAGGAAAATAAGTAAGAGTGTTGCTCGTCAATATAATTTGAGATTAGGAATGGATTCAGTGAGAAAGACTCTGGTGTTGACAGAATTGGTGATTTCGAAAAGTCATTATGTGATAACATGGTTAGATGATGATCCGTTTGGAAGGTGACTGACTCTTAGTGGGGGAGTTGGTAGCGAAATAAGGTGGGGTGATTTGGAAGGAAATGTGTGAATCCAAAGGTGGTAGTATTCAGTCATAGGGGTAGTAATTGAAGGATCGGGGTCCTAAATTATATCTTTAATTTGCATGTTTCTCGATTCACTCTTTTGTAGTAGATGTCAAACATGGTGTGCCCGGTTAACTAAGAAGGGGGCGGGAATAGTAGTTACATGAACCTTTTTCTTTCAGTTTTTTGTCAGCGCTTTTTCACCCAGTGCTCTTAAGATCATAGAAGCAATGTAGTAGAAAAAGAAGATTTGTTGCAATGTAACTCCATAAGAACCATAAATAAAAATACATGAAATATTAGCAGAAAAATCGATAACCATATTTTGTTGACTTAGAATGTGTTTGGCCTTACTGCTAAAAACGACATACTTTTAGAAGCACTTTTTTTAAATGCCTTTTCAGAAAAGTGTTTTTGAAAAAAAAGCAATTTGTGTTTGACTAATTCATTTGAAAGTGTTTTTAATAAGCAAATTGTGTTTGACAGATCTTTTTTAACAAGTGCTTTTGAGAGTCAAATTACGAAAAAGAACAACTATTCATTTGTTTTATACATAAAAACTATTTTAAATATATATTATAAAAAAGTTAATTAAACTTTTATTTTTATTAAATTAAAATGTACATGTTTTAAATTTTCAATCAATATTATACCTTTTATTGAGTTGAAATCTTTAATTGTTATTTTTTTCTAACCTCACAAAAATATTGTTATTATCTTTTTTTTTCTAATTCTGTAAAATTATACTTAAAATAATATGTAAAATATAAAATAATAATATACAAATGTAAAATAAAATGTAAAATTTATTATATAAAAAAATATAAAATAATTTCTTAAATGAAATTTAACCAAACTTTGAGATGTGTTAATTAATTATAGGAGATATATTGGTAAAAATGTATATATGAATAGGATATCTTAGTCTTGAAAAAAATAATTTTTGTTTCTGTTTCTGCTTTTTTTTTAAAAAAGAAGAATTTTTTAGCTTCTTCCTAACAACAGAAAAATTGTTTTTGTTTCTATTTAAAAACACTTTTACTAATTTGCCAAACATGTAATGTTTCAACAAAAATGTTTTTTTTTTCAAAATAAGTGTTTCTAACCTCTCAACAACAATGTCAAACAGACTCTTAGACTTACATATACTTATACTTATGTATTACAATAAAGAATAATGATGTCAATTTTTTAAGAACATCTCAATTATATTAGACTAACACCTTATACATGTAAAATTATTTAAAAAAGGTACAAACTATTCATTTCGTTAATAAATTTTAAAAAAAATCATTATGTTTAACCAGATAGTTGAAAAATTTTAGAACATACTATAAGAATTAATTAATAAGTGCTTTGTACTAAAGTAGTTAATATTTTCAATTGTGTTAATATTGGATTATATGTATGTAATTATAAATTCTGATATAGCATTCAATATTTCGATAATTTCATTATAAATATTGAATATCATATTGATTATTAAAATATTTCAAAATACATACCAATATGCAACATGAAAATCACAATACCATTTTTTATTTTATTTTAATAGGATATTTTGATATCTAATGTATAATTAGAGTTGTCAATATGGGCTGACCCACCCCATCCAAGCTAATCCATACATGCTTTGAAATTTTACGGGCTAGCCCATTTTTTGTGTGGGCCAAAAAATGGTCGGCGCAGGTCACAAGTATGTGGGCTACGGGCTTTGTCGGATCAACCTCTTTTCTTAAAAGTATATTTTTTTAATAATTTTTTTAATTAAATTATAATTAAAAATATTATCATAAATATCGACAAGAAAATATTACATGGTGTTAGTGTTACTACTTGTTAATCAAATACACAAATAAAATTATCTTTATAATATTTATTAAGTTTGATTTCAAGTAAAAGCATAAATAGCTAAATAGAAATATTAACCTAATTATTTTCCAATGATCATAATAAAACACAAAAATTATGACAATATTCCATAGGCTATGACCTATGTAGTGATTCCCTATAAATTTTAGGAATTTTTTATATGTATTACATGTTTTATAAACATAATTTGTATTTAAATTGTAATATTTCAAATTTTAAACAGATTTTGAGTTTAGCCTCTTGTTATTTTTAATACTCTATTTTATTTTTATTATTTAATTAATTTTTATTTGGTTCACGGGCCGGCCCTATCCATATTTTTCAAACCCCACAAATCGACATGCTTATTCAGGTCAGGCTAAAAATCCCTTTTCTTAAACGGGCTCAAAAAATTGTAGCCCAGTCCTACTAAATCACGGGTTAGGCCAGACCGGCCCAATGAATCTTGCCCATAATGATGACTCTATGTATAATAATGTACACCCCTAATTATGGTAACTCAACTAACTAGTCACTAGTCAGGAACTGAAAAGTGAGTGAATTGGGTATGTGTACTAGTGAAAGTGCAGTACACTAGGTCATAAGAAAAGGAGACAAGTGGTACTCTTGTTTTAATTATGTGATATAATTTGATGGTGAAATGGTCTGATGAACCCCTATACTTATGCGAGTTTGTATTATAAACCCTTTTACTTAATCATTTATCAATTGAACCCTTAACTCAATAAAAAAATCATATATTGAGCCCCTCTGACGGTTGATTAAGCTTATGTGGCATTAAGATGGCTGAATTGGCAAGAGCGCCTCAACAAGCCAGTGATATCATATTTAAATTATTATTTTTTAAAATAATAATAATAATAAATTGAAAAAAATATTTAAAAAAAAAAGAAATCGTCTTCTTCATTGTTGAGTGTGCTCGCCGACAGTAGAGTGAGAGAGAGAAGCGAGGTTGGTCCCTTTTTCCCCAAAACGAAGGCGGCGATGAGGTGCTGGTGGCATCCTGGTACGCCGGAGAAGATGGAGAGAAGAAGGGGTCCGTAGTGGTTCATAGGGGGGGTCGCTGGTGGTTCAGAGAAATGAAGACCGTAGAGAGGAGATGAGGCAAGTAAGGGTGGGTGCGAGGAGTTGGTCACGTAGGCGAAGAGGTTTGCCGATCGGAGTTGGTGGTGCGGCAGCTTAGGGCTGCTGATTTTGTGAAGTCGGGGAATGAGGAAAGGAAAATGGCGAGGGTGTGTGGCGGAGATGGAGATTGTGAGGAAGAGAGTGTAGGTGGTGGAAACATCGGCTTTCTTTGCTGGTGGTGACGACTGTTTCACGACGGGAATGGGGAGAGGAGAAGAGGAGGAAGACGGCGGCACTTAAGTTATCATTTGTGTGGAGTTAAAAAATTTATTTTATTTAATTAAAAATGTTGAGTTAAAAGATTATTTAACCTATTATTTAATAATTTTAAAAAATAGTTAATGAATATAATTATGACATGTTATTTATTTAAATGACGTGGATTTGACATGTCATCTATTTAAGAGAGAGTGAACTACATACATGGTAGGAGGGGTTTAAAAATCTTTTTTTGATTGAATTTAAGAGTTCAATTGGTAAATGGTTAAGTAGAAGGGTCCATAATACAAACTCGTACAAATATAAGGGCCCATAGATCATTTCGCCTAATTTGATTGAGCCTAAAACTTAAGAAATATAAAAAGATTTTATAAGATTTAAAATAAATGTCAAGATGAATGGACTCTTTTAAATAGAAGAGTGAATACATTTTTATAGACTTTTTACCAAATATATACGATCCAACATAGAATTTTTTTGTCAAAAATAAATAAATAAATTGTTTTTGTTGAGATTGATTAATAAGAAATGTTACATAAATTAAAACAGAAAAAATACTATTTCCTCCCTTTACTTTTACTTATCACGGTTTGATTTGATACATCATTTAGCAAAAAAATTAATGATATAAGTATTTTATTAAACTATCTCCTATTAAATAATGTCATGGAAAATAATTTGGAAAATAAGTATTTAATGTTAAGGGTAAAACATTGAAAAAATTATTATCTTTTATTGATATATTAAAAGTAACAAATAAAAATAAAAATTTATTTTAAGGATAAGTAACAAGTAAAAGTGAACTGTAGTTTTAACATATGGTTGGAATTGTAAAATCCAAGGGATGCGTAACGATACACGACTCTTGATAACGCACGTTCCTTATCACCTCTCGTTTTATTTATTTTGTTCGTCTCTTTTCCAAATTTCATTATCCTCCATTGTACATGACCATTCCTTGATGACCCATGGGGCCTTGTGGTCTCTTTAAATTTTTGTCCTTTCATATTATTCATTTGTATTTATTTTCCATTTATTTAGGAAAAAAATAAGAAATATTGAATTGAATAAGATTTGTCGGTTTCACTAAATTTATTATTGTGGAATTAATTTTAAAATCTCCCACAGGATAACTTCTTCTCTAGTTAATAATACTAGTTAAAATATATGTGTTTTGCACATATGTATTATGTTAATACATAATAAATAAATAAATATAAAAAGAATAAATTATTGTGTATACGCTATATTATTAAGTATATTTTGTTTTATTTTTAAAAAACAACATAAGTCTTTTTTTTTTTAAAATTGTGTACTTAAAAAGAAACATTATAACTCACCATCACACTAACAATTAATGAGCAAAATTAAATATAGTGAACAAAATTTCACTATTCATATAATAAAATTAAAAATGATCCTGATATTGATGCACAAAAATACTCTATAATTAATAAGATAAAGAAAAAGGCGAACCACATTGTATATGAGCATCATAATATAACATAACCATTTGCTACAAATTAACAATAACTAACAAAAAATGGCAACCTGAAAGAGGCGAAGGAAGAACTAAAGGTTAATATCACGATAGTAAATAAGTAAATATTTAATAGTTATAACTTAATTAATTTTAAAGTCCTAAATATTATGTTAATAAATAAATGACAAATATTTGAGGAAAATAGTAAATGGAATTTTTTGTCAACTGTAGAGTTTTTTTAATGAAGGGAAAAACGTTCAATAACATTTCTAAGGGGCCTTCATGCTTAATGTACGTGCATTGCACGTGTCCCTCGTATCAATAAGAAAATATATTTTAAAATAACATAAATAATATATAAAAGACGTGTTTGTGTAACAATATAAAAATTTAGATTTTGAATTTATGACTAATCATGTATAAGAATTTGATCCAATTCAATAGTTCTTCCTTTAGTTTATTTTAATACTCGCTTTAATTTTGTCAGGACCATGCAAGGCGAATGAGCAATGAGTCAGGGAGTTCTATGCTAACCTCATGGAAACTGACGTGACAATAAAAGGGCACGAATGTGAAAAGCAAGAAGAAGAAAGTTGACTCTGGAAAGTCCATACATGTGGAGGAGGATTCTCATATACCTCCGGTTTGGGGCCTTCTGAATCATTGGAAAGTGAGTTAAAGATTGTGAAGGACATTGTGATGAAGCTGCCTCAAGGGTCGGGTGAGTCGTCTTCAGAGCCGGTATCATATGTACCCCAAAGTGAGTTGGATGCCCATTTTAAAGACCAAAAGAAGCAGAAAGCTCAGCTTTTAAATTTGGAGAAGGCATATGCCGATTTGGCCAAGTCGCATGGTGAATTGAACATCTCACATATCAAGATGAAGAAGCGGGAGAAGAGTAGAGAAAAGTTCTTTACTCGGATGTGGAAAGGAGTCAAAGGACTTTGGAAGGTGTTGAAGGTAAATGAGTCACTCCTGATTTCGAGGCCGGAGGAAGATGGACATGAGCCAACTGCATGGAGCGATGATGGTGGAGCTGAGGATAGCGAGGGCATCGATACTGATGGAGATGATTGAGGCAGCCCAGGGAGCCCTTTCGTATTCTCTTTATGAGTTTCATAGTGTGCTATGAGGACACAACATCATTTTTAGTTGGGGTGCTTGGATTGTTCCTTTTGTTTTGATTAACATTTTAGATTGACGTTTTTTATGCTTTTGTTTATTGTGTTGATTGGTTGCTTCTATTATGTATTTTTTTTTGTTATAATAGTATCTTTTGTTAGTGTCCATTTGTAGTAATAAATTGTGGTGGTAATGTTTTATTCTTGTATGCCTTGAAGCAGGGGAAGTCTGAGTAAACATAGCTTGTGAGATTGGAAGTCCTTGTGAATGCTCAACGAAAAGGCTTGAATTTGTCCAATAATAGATCAGGCGACGTTATTCTTAAGGGCAAATCGTCATTTTATTGAATGTTGTTGCCTTTGTGGTGCTTTGATGTGATGTTGTGACTTATTTGGTACAAATAAACTTAGTCAAGCCTTGTGAATCATAAATGAGCACCTTCAAAAAATTTGTGAAAATGATAGAAGTGAATGATATTGTGACAATGGTTTGACTCTTTTTGTGACTCCAACTTACTAGGTGGTAAAATATGATAAATAACTCCCTTGTTCTTGACTAGAAAGTGAAATTGATCCATCTTGAATAGTTCGCATGCTATGTTTGGTGAGTTTGTTGAAAATAATTCCTTCTATTCACTTGTGTTAACTAGAATTTGCCCGGTTGGTCTTGATTGATTTTGGTTGGAGACTTGATCTTAGGCTTTCTTTGATTATTCGTAAAGTTCCTTGGCCTAAAAGTCCCACCTTTGCACTAAATATATCCTTAGTTGACCCCTTTGAGCCTTATCTTTTTTATTGGCAATCATATTACAAGTCTTGCCCTTTTTAAATAGTAATCTTCTTTTGAACCCTTCTCTCCTCGAACTAGATAATTGTGAAAGTTAGGGCTATTAGCCTAAGTTGGTGGTGTTATGGAAAACTCATAAATGGGATGCTTACGACATGAAAGCTTGATATTTAAAAAAAAAAAAACTTGAGAATGAAGGAAAAAGTTTCATAGAAAGAAAAAGTTGCAAAAAAGAAAGTGATAAATGAGACTTGAATCCTCCAAAAGTTGAAATATAGTTGCATGTGAAAAGGGAAAAATATGGTAAAATGCGCATTGGTTTGAAAAAAGGAAAAAGTTGAAATGATGAGTTGTTGTGCAGTGTTCAAGGAGGGCATAGTCACTTGGACCTAAATGATATCCTAACCTTCCCCAAGCCTATATTACAAGCTTAACAAAGTCCTTTGAGATTTCCAATTGAATGAAGTTGAGTCAATGTTAATTGAAAATATTGGCAAGCCTATGATGTGGCATTTGTGTTCATGAGATGTTTTCTTTGTGAGTGTGAGTGTTTGCATATTTTGTCCCTTGTTTTGTGAATACTTGTGTGTGCGTTTAGGATAGATTGGTGAAGTTGATAGATTCCAAAGTTGAGTAAAAAGAAAGTTGTGTAGTTGACTAGTTACTTCTTGAGAATTTTTGTTGTCACTTGATCATTCTTTGAAATACATTGAGTTTTGAAATTGTGCTTGAACTTGAGGAGATTGCTTGAATTGAAAATCACTTGTTTTCTTGCTAATTATTAGTACCAACCAAATCCATGACCATGACCCTTAGTTGAAATAGAAAGGTGTTGTGCTTAAATTAAGTGCCTCTTATATTTTAAATTTTTGTCTTGCTTGAGGACAAGCAAAGTTTTTAAGTTGGGGGTGTCGATAAGTGGTGGTTTGGCACTCATTTGAGACTCTTTTCTTGTAATTTTGTGGCACTCAAGTAGAGAAAGAGGATACTTATACATCTAATTGTGTTGATTTCAGGTATATGTTGCTAGGAAGAAAAATGATGGACAAAAGTAAAAAGAAAGTTGAAACAAAGGGCTGAACGTGGCAAGAAATGAGCTTCAGATGTCGCACCTTCAAAAGAAGTTCGCTTTTGCAGAAGAGTCAACAAAGTCAACTGGTCGCTTAAGAGACCAAGCAGGGTTTGCTTTTGCGAACTGGTCCAAAAAAGTGGGGTCTCCTAAGCGAACTAGTGTTCACTTTTGCAACATTTGCTTTTACGAACTCCCTATCCCTTTTGCAAAGCCTGCCTAATTGGTCAGGGGTAAAAGTGGAAATTCTCAGGCATTGAATCCAAAATTCTCACAAAAGAGCTGAAAAGAAGCATGAGTTTTGAGGAGAATAGATCAGATTTTAGACTAGAGTTTTTCTCATATATAATTTTTAGCTCAGATAAAAGAAGAACTCTAATTTGTAGATATTAATTTTAGGTAAGTTCCCTTGCGATTCACTTTGGTTTTGAAATTTGTGTTCTTGATAGTAAAATCTCTTTTTCCTTCTTTATTTCTTATTTTGCATTGCTAGAATTGTGGATGTAATTGTTTGTATGAAATTGGGGTTTTTGTGCTAGAAATAGACAAAGTGTAACTCCCCAAAAATCTCTAAGCAAAGATACGAACCATTCTTTATAGGTGTATAAGGTTCTATTGGATGATTCTTGATTGTGCATATGTGTTAAATTTAATTATTTAGTGTGAGGATATTTGGAGATGAATTAAGGTAGTAATAATCCTCTAACACAAAGTTGAGTTGAAAGTTTCCTTATCCATAGAGTTTCCATAGAAGATTTTACTTTGATCAACTTCAAACATATATATTAGAATATGAAGACTTAGGTGGCTCATAACCCATAAAACTAAAATTCTATGAATCTTCTATTCTACGCCACCAAGTTTTCATTATTCTGAGTTCGGAGCCGAGAGTTATGATCATTTAATGAAATGATGTAGTGCAGTTTCGTTTTCCCCGCGGGGAAATTCTAATTAAATAAGGAAATTTTCTTGTACTTACACCCCTAGGAAAACCCAAAAACGATTTTCTTAACTTCTATAAAGCCCTAAATAATCATATTTCCATCTTTTAACTTCTTCTTCTAATATCTCAAACCATAAGACAAAATTATAAGGAAAATCAAAGCATAAGACTTCCAAGCAATAATCTTTCAAATATTTTTCAAGATTCTTCTTCAAGTAATGTTCAATTAAATAATTTCCAAGATTATTCTTCAAGGATTTTCAAGAAACTAATTCAAGAATCTCAAGAAAAAAATTCTTGATTGTTCTTTTTCAAATTAGTGTTCATCTTCAAGATTCATGGAGCGTATAAGGTATGTAAGATTATTAACGTGAGGAACTTTGTTCTTCCTCACGCCCTACTCCTACAATATATGTTTTTAAGATCAAAGCTAAGGTTTTCACCCAAATTCTATGATTTCGAATTTCTTTTTATCTCCTATCATTGATTCTTGATTTTTATCATCAAAATTATGGTACTTCATGTCATTAATAATCTTTAATTTATGGTTCATGCTCTTATACCACATTGACCTCTTTCTAATCAAAGTTATTTAAAAACCTTATTCAAGTATTTCATATGCATTAATTTCACAAAAAAGTATGTTCAAGATTATAAAGAAGTTTTTCAAAAAAGAGTTCAAGAAAATCTATTTTACTTCTAGTGCATTATTTTCAAGAAAGTTTTCTTACATTTAATTTCGAGTGCATTATTTAAGAATTATTTCAAGAGAGTATATTTTACTTTAAATTTATTTCACCCAAAATCTAGGATTTTATGCTATTCTTCGTGGGTTCAAATTATTGTGATTCAATTACTTATATTCAATCTTATTGTGCATGATATAACTTAATTACATGATTTTCATTGATTTCACATGAACCCATGTCTATGCCTATTTTATGAATATAAACTATGCTTATGAACTCATGAATTATGATTAGGAATGTATGCATGTTTTAAGAAAATGATGTTTTATGAACTATGGATGCTTTTGAGATAAGTATCAATGAATTGTGAAAGGTTTTCTAGTGTATTATGAAATCATGATTGTGATAGATTTTTCACATATGCATGAATCATGATTTTAAGGAGCTACTCTTATAAGACTTTATGATTTGGATTGGTATTATGATTATTATCTTTCCTAACATTACACTTTGATAATTGACTTCATCTATTCCATGAGGATTTAACTTAGCACCGAACGAACTTTGAGGTGGAGGCTAAAATAGGGTGGTCTCTAGTAGCAACCTCTAGTTCCAAACTATGTGCCTCGTAGGATTGTCTTAAGTGACTTAGCTAATGGATCCATATAGCCTTTATGATATGATACGAAGTTCTACCTTGTCAAGTAGACTCTCCCTTCTCGGTTTGGGAGTACATTGAATTCCAGGTTATAGCTCACATGGTCTATTGTCAGTTAAAGCTAATATCCCACAAAAGAAATATGTTTTCTTCAATGAATTTTATGACTTCCTCAAAGACTATGATTTAAGCTTATGCTATGATTTTCAGAATATTGCTTTGACCTTACATTCATGTTTTTCATTTTCATATTCAGTTTAGTGTCTCATATTTATCATGTCCAGCTTTACAAATTATTAG
>JAJOOO010001876.1:0-60268 GCA_029582685.1 Solanum piurae
AATGTTTTTCTTGGTAAAGAAAGTTTTAAATTCTTTATGGTTTTAGTTTCTATGCGATGAATGAATGCTAAGAGGCTTGTATTAGACCTCTTCGAGGTCGAGTACGCCGGTTACGACTAGGGGGTGCTCCCGGGTCGTGACACTATATAACTCTCAACTTAGACTTTTTCCAGGAAAACTCAAATCCAAATGGTTAGGTCCGTTTAGAGTAACACGGGTGTTCACAAATGGTGCCATTGAAGGTAAAGAAGGACGCGCATTCAAAGTGAATGGACAACGCTTGAACTTATACGTGGCAAGTGCCAACATATTTCTCTGATTGAGGTGGTGTATCTAGAAGATGCTTGAGAGAATTTCCACATCATTCCACGACGTTAAATAAGGTGCTTCTTGGGAGGCAACCTAAGTGTTAGTATTTTAAATAATGTGTCTTGATTTTACAGGTGCAAGATATTGTGTGAGATAAAGATGCTATTGGCGGATCGCCGAACCCATTCGGCCAGCTCGACATAGTCCGCCTTCTGGACTACAAAAATGGATCTGAGATACTGGAACATTCAGCGGGATATTTTCATCACTCGGAGACTCGCCGAAGGTCTTGGGCAACCCAATTTTCCCCGCCCTTCTGCTCCAACATTGATTGCTTAACCCATTGCTTGTTCAACGATGTTACAAATCCATTATGCGAAGCGCCGACCTGTTCGGTGATCTCCTTCATCTCCGCCAATTTGGCCCTTTCTGAGAGGGTTGCATACTGGAGATAAGGGCGATATCCGAATCATTGGGCACACCGCCGAAGCATTCAGCGACTGTTTCATTTTCTCGCCAACTGGGTGCTTAGTGAAGATTCCTCGTCATCTTGCTCTACATGTTTACATACTAGTATTTTATATTTATTTGTTAGTTTTTAGTTTTTATTCTTATTTTATTTGTGGTATTGTCCGTTCTCTACTCACATTGGGGACAATGTTGAATGCTTTTGATGGGCGTGTGTGCTTGGTCAATGAGTCCCTTGTGTGCTTGGACCCTTCTGAAATTTTTTCCTTCTCATGTGTGAATGATTGTGGCTGTTTTTGTGCAAATTTGAGTATCGATTATGATCAATACCGATGACTTGAATGGTGCTCTCAATCGAACGAATATGACTGTGCGGCTACGATGAGGCCAATTGAAGTTGCATAGATAATATGTGAACTTTTTGCATCTCGTTGTGACTAGCCAGGTATCGAATGAGTCTCTTGTGATGAATATTGCACACTAGCGAAAGTGTGGAGTCTTATTTGATATTGGTGTCAATGCTTTGTGTGATGAGCTTACCGTGAACCATGTGTGATGACACCGAGAATTTGCCTCGTTTGTCCGGTTGACTAAGTGATGCAAGCTCTTAAAATAATTTTAGGCAACAATTGGAAGAGTGAAACAATTTGACATTATACCTCTTTTGTGGTCTACCTTGCGAGTCTGTGAACATTGCTTGAACACCCCTTTGAGCCTTACTTTTTTTTATGCAAGAAACTTTATGCAATTGTAACCCATCTTTATCCATTCACCCATAATCCTCATGAATTTTGGTTTGTTTGAATAGCCAACTTAGGCCAAAAGCCTAAGTTGGTGATGTCGTGAAAAGAGAAAGTAAATGAAGAAGTGCAAAGAAGTCCCCCTTGATCCATGGTTGTGAAAAACATGGAACCCCTCTGTAAAAAAAGAGGAGAGAGAACAAGAAAACAAGAATGAAAAAGAAAAAGACCAAAAAAGTTTTGAAATAAAATTATGAAAGTGCAAAAGAAATGGGGTGTCTGGTATTCCATGAGAAGTGAATAATAGGGTGAATTTTGAGCATGAGTGAAAATGTTGAAGAAAAGGAAAGAAAATGTTGTTCATACCACATTTCATGAGGATAACAGCCACCGAGCCTAAATGACCATACCTTTACACTCAGCCATGTTGCAAGCCTTGAAAAGACCTTTTTTATCTTGAGTGAGCTGAAACGAATGTTGGTCGGAAAATAAGGGCAAACCTATGGGTGAAGTCACGCATGTGTTAATCTTTGTGAGTGCGAGGGTTGTATGTGATTCTGGAGCTTTAAATTGGTGAAGGATAGTGTGTGAATATGGGATCCTCTTTTTGTGAGGGAATTTGAGTACCTTTGTTGATCTTGAACTTATATTTGAAACAAGTATTGTGAAAGTGAGAATCTTTGGTAATGGTGATGAGTCACAACTTGAACCTTTAAGTGCACAATTGATCCTTGCATGAGTAAGTTGAGTCTTGTTGTGTACATTCATGATTGAGTCTTGTGTAGAACTATTTGAGACATCCTTTTTAAACTGCTGAACTTGAGTTTTACTTGAGGGCAAACAAAAGTTTAAGTTGGAGGTGTTGAGTAGTCCGAGATTTGGACTCATTTGGGGATTTATTTATAATGATTTAGTGTCCTCAAATGCTTATTTTGTGCCAACAACTGATGTAAAACCCTTGATATTCAGATATATGATTTGAGGAACAAAGTCTAGGATAGAAATGGGCAGCGACACAACACGAGCGAAAAAAAAGAAAGGAAAAACAAGCCTGATGATCGCCGATGTCACTCGGTGACTCACCAAGTTGCCTTTTTACCACCTAAAGTGATAGAACATTGAGGCGGGATTAGGAGTAACTTCGGCAATCAACAGTTCCACTCGGCGTGACGTCGATCACATCGGTGATGGATGACCAGGTCGCCAAAAGTACTGATGGAGATTTAAATAAGTGTTGATGGGCTAGATAAAGGGAAAAAGGGCGCATCGCGAAATGAAATGGCGACCCTAATCTAGCTCGCCTAAATTTACAGTGATTGGATGTGAAAAATTAAGGCGAGACGAAGGACAATTGACGAGTCGCTGATATACCATGAGTTTGTGGTATTTTTAATACATTTCACTAAAGAGTTGTGTGTGTCTAGGGCCATTTTGTATAGGTTTTTATGTATTTTTTATCATGTTTGCAGGAAATATGTTCAAACATGGAGACTGAGAGACACAGTTGAAGGATGTGCACAAAAGGGCATCTACGGAGGTGATCCACGGACCGTAGGCCCATTCACACTCCGTAGGTGGGTGTCGTAGATGGGCAGGCAAAGTTTTAAAGGAGATAAGCGAATTCTTGACCAAGTGTGGAACCACGGTTGCAATCGATGGACCGTAGATTGATATACGGACCATACTGTTGCTCCGTGAAATGATTCAGAGAAGGGGTTCCAGTACCTGATTTTGAAGATTCTAACTGTGGAGCTACGGAGGAGGATCTACAGACCGTGGATCAAACCACGGTTTGTACTATTGATCCGTCGTTTGCATCAAAGATAATGATATTTTGGAAGATGAAAATTTGCCTAAGTTCTGAGTCACGGAAGGGACCTATGGACCGTAGGTCAATCCACGGTCCGTAGGTCAGTGTCGTAGATCGAAGACGCGTCCTGAAAAATTATTTCCTTATTTCATTTCCTTTTTACTTAGGACTTAGTTTTCTATATATAGGGCATGTAAACCTCATTTTTGGAGTGAGACTTTATTACTTTTATTCTAGTTTTTGACTTGGGAGATTAACTTGCAACTTTAGCAATTCTTAATTCCCTAAGTTCGTTTTGAAGATTTTGGTTTTGGAAATTTAAGTTGAACTTCTGGGTTTATCATTCTCATTACGTAAGTTCATGATTTCTTCATCTAAAAATATGAATTGTGTTCTGGCTATTATGGGTAACTAAATCCACAACTAGGGTTGTGGGAACCATGAGCGATTAACAACGTATGAATAGTAACTAAATAATTCATGAATAGTGTTATTGCATGCATTGATAATTTTTTCGCATAGAAATCTTTTTAATGGTTGCCAACATTAGAACTTGCCTCGTTACTACTTGCCGGACGAAGGAGGTAATTAACGAGAAAAGAATTATCAACATAGATTTAGTGTGATACTATCTAATAATCTAATGTCGATTGGTGCGAGGGTGAAAACTAAGTCATACATCGATGTGATGTCTAATATGAGGTAAAGGTAAGGGTTAGTAAATTATACACACGTAGCCGGACCAAGGTGCAGGGTGAAATTCTCTAGATGTCGGACCAAGGATTTAGCGATTCCTAAGTTATCACTTTGCATGTAATACACTAGGAAAGGATTACTATTACTAGGATTACCGCGTTATGAGCTTATGGGGAACACGTATACCCTAGTTACTTTCTTATCTTAATAACAACTAAAGTTTGAATCTTGCCCATTGATTACTTACATAATTTCCTGAATTTGTTTCACAAATTCCCCCCTTTTATTACTTGTTTTCGGAAATACATTGACTAAACGAATATAATTATTGGTTAAAGTTAAGTCTAAGCCATATTCCTCATGGGATCTACCCCAACCTACAAATTGGGTTCTTTACTTGATAACGATCGTTTATGCTTCTTTAGGGAGGTGTATTTTGAGCGTATCAAATTTTGGCGCCGCTGCCGGGGAATTTGGCTTTTAGATTAAGTTTAACTACATTATTGAACTTTAGTCAAATATTTCCTAATTTTACTTTTTCTTTTATTTTTGTCTCTCTCAGGTTCCTACTCTAGTGTATGCCAAGTACACGGAGTCAAGGAGAACCACTTACTCCCTACGATCCAAAAGTGAACAGAACTTTGCGGAGATTGAATAATCAAGGAGTTCCAGTAAATCCTACCGGAGGAGAGTTAGGTGATGGTTTTGCGTTGCAGCCTCCGAAGGTTGGTGATGAAAATAATCAGGTTCAAGTTGAGAATTTACTGAGAGATGCAGTGAGGGTACAAGATCCATTAGGATCAAGACTGCGTGATAACTATAGGGTCAACTTTAATGTTGTTGAATCTGAAGGACCTCTTGTCCTACCCCCTCTACCTCCGGGGCATACATTTGTGGTGACTAGCAGTTTGATGCAGATGCTTACAGCGAGGGGCTTGTTTGCTGGTTTGGCATCGGAAGATCCACATGCTCACATAACCAAGCTAAGGAGTGTTTGCAAAAGTTGTGTGGGTCGACTGGACTTGGACATGGATGTCATTGGATTGTGAGTATTGCCTCTATCATTGACCGGCGATGCTGCTGTTTGGTTTAATGAGCTTCTTTATAACTCAATCAACACATGGGGACAACTGCCTGGTGTGTTCCTAGCAAGATTCTTTCCAGTGTCTAAGAAGCTGAACCACAAATATAAACTCAACAATTTTGTAGCACTACCTGGAGAGTCTGTGAGTAGTTCTTGGGACAGGTTCACTGCTTTCATAGGAGGTGTTCCAAATCACTATATTGATGATGAGTCACTGAAGGAATATTTCTACCGAGGTCAGGATGAAAACAGTAAGGCAATGCTTGATACTATTGATGGAGGTTCATATGGTGAGTGCACTTTTATGTAGATTATGGAGAAACTGAAGAATATCTCTCGAAACAATAAAGCTTGGAGCACTAGAAAGTAGGATACAGGGAGAAACACATTTGCAATCCAAGTTACAACTAATCAATCTGCCGAAGATATTTGTGAGGAGATGACTCAGATGAGGACCGAATTGGGGATGGTGTTGAAGCCTGTGAGCGGAGGCACTGAAAAGGTAAATGCGGTGAATTATTTGACTAGGAATCCAACACCAGTTGAGGAATGCTACTATGAGGAGGATGTTTATTTGGTGAATGATCAGACTGTGGGTTTCCAAACCAACGCCCAAGGATCCAACTCGGGTAATTGGCACCAAGGTCAAGGAAACCAAGGTCAGAACTATTGTACCTACAATCGCGAAGGTAACTATGTCTGAGATGGGAACTACAACCGTTATAACAACTACAATCGGAACAACTATTATAACATGAATGAGAGAGTTGGGCCCTATGTCTCTCCTAGGAACAGGGAATCTAGCAATAGGGAAGCTGGGGGCAGTATGTCGCGCATTGAGGAGATGATGCAAAAGATGTTGAAGAAGTTTGACACTACTGATCAAAATGTGAAAGAGATGTGCACTGAGTTGTCTAGAATTGGCCAGAAAGTTGATGCCCATGCAGTGTCGATAAAGCAACTTGGGCAACACTTTAGTCAGTTGTCTGCTACTGTGAATACACGCCAACTGGGCACGCTTCCCATCAACACAATCATCCAAAGAATAATGGGCATTGTATGGCTATCATGACTCGCAGAGGAAAGCAGACTATTGACCCCCCCATGCCATCCGATGTACAAAAAGTGGTAGAAACAGATGGTGATGAGATTGAGGTTACCGAAGAGTCTAAAATTGCTACAGAAAAGGAAACAGAGATAGCCCAAAAGGTTGTTCCTATGCCTAGACCTCCACCTCCTTTCCCACAGAGGTTAGTACAGAAGGTTGAATAAGAAATGTACCGCAGGTTCATAACTATGTTGAAACAGATTTCTATCAATGTCCCTTTGATAAAATCTTTGGAGCAAATGTCTGAGTATCCAAAATTCATGCAAGACTTGGTGACCAAAAAGAGGGCTGTCAGTTTTGAGAATGATGAGAGGTTGCAACATTGTAGTTCCATTTCTACGAGGTCACTGGTACAAAAGAAAGAGGATCCTGGAGCTTTCATTATTTCATGCACCATCGGTAAGATGCACTTTGCGAAAGCTTTGTGTGATTTGGGTGCCAGCAATAACTTGATTCCATTGTCGATTTATAAGAAGTTGGGTTTAGAAGTTCCAAAACCAACTGTGATGCGCTTACTTATGGCTGATAGAACTATGAAAAACCGTATTGGAGTGGTTCAAGATGTCCTTGTGAAAGTGGGGTCATTCATTTTTCGAGCAAACTTTGTTATACTTGATTGTGAAGTTGACTTTGAGGTCCCCATCATCTTACCGAGACCATTCCTTGCTATTGGGCGCGGCTTAGTCGATATGGAGAGAGGGCAGATGAAGTTTTGACTAAATAAAGAAGAGGTGTCCTTTAACGTCTGTAAGTCTATGAAGCAAGAAAGTGATCTTAAATCGGTATCTGTGGCGATTCACACTTTCAAAAAAGGTGTTGCAATGTTTAGTAAGGAGAAATTAGGTGCAGCCTTGCACACAGAGAAGAAGCGCAATGCTCAAAATATAGAAAAGCGCAAACTAGCTCGTGGTGATCTGGTGTTGTTTAAATCAAGGTTATGCTATTTTCTGAGCAGATTCAAGTCCAAGTGGACTGCACCATTCAGAGTGACCTAAGTGTCCCCACATGGAGTGGTTGAGCTCGAGAAAAGGAGTGGGACAAGGTTCAAAGCCGACCACCGGAGGATAAAAAGCTACATGGGAAATTCTGAGAATGTAAATGAAGTGATAAAGGCATGGCCTCTTGATGAAGTTTGAGTAATCAAGGGGCCTGCATCGTGCTACGATGTTAAATCAAGCGTTACTTGGGAGGCAACCCAAGATATATAATCTAGCCAACAATAGGTTTTGCTTTTCGATTTAGGAGTTTTCTTTGTTTATTTGAATTTTTGTTACCCATTAGATAGGTGTTTTATTTTTTTGTATTAGCGTTGGCTAGATATAGCATAGGGTCCGTGTCTAAAAAGTGTCCAGAAAATGTAAAAAGAAAAGCATAACGGTTGTTACATGTGTAGGAAAGAAAGGCCAAATCTGTAGGAAAAGGACTGTGCAGAGGTCTACGGACCCCATCGACGGTCCGTGGTTCAATCCACGGACTGTGAATGGTGTTCGTAGATCCCAGGTATGTATCCTAAATTTGTCCAAGTGTTGGTGCATCGAGAGTTGATGTTACCACTACTGATGGTGCTGAGATGAGAGATGTGGGCACTACTGAGGGTGACCCAAGTATTGATCCAGCGAGATCCGGGAAACTGGACCCACCCGCTTGTTGATGAGTCTTCGGCGCTATGCGCCACAGGTTTGCTTCACCTAATCCATTAATTTTTACTTTTTGTGCATTGGGGATAATTGCACTCTATTTTTGTAGGGGTGGGGTAAATGGATTGTGAGTGATAGGGTGAAGTCTGAGTAACTCAACTCATAATCCTCTCTTGGGGTTTTTTTTCCGGTGTTCATTTTCCCCAAGAGACTGTGTTACTTTCTGTTGAACCGACATTTCTTAGGATTGTATGTGTAGAAGCATGTGAAAGAATGAAGCATGATGGAAAAAGCTTATTGAAAAAATGATACCCGTCCAAAATTTGTGATATGTGCTAAAATATGTAGGCTAGAATGAGTTGACCGTGTTGGCTCTGAGTGTGACATGATAATAAACTAACTTGATGGCATGACTTAAGCTAAAACTTGAACTGGGTAATCTGATCATCTAATAATGAAACTATGTGCCAAGAGTGTGTGAGAATAGTCAATTGTTCAAACAGTTTTTGTGTCAATCTTGAACTTGCCCGGTTAGTCATGCTAAGACAATCTACCCTAGCGGCTAGGAAGTGATCATAGGCCCTTGTTCTGGTAAATCCACAAATTGCCTAAAAAGAATCCAACCAAATGAAATTAATGCTCCCTTTGATCCAAATGCTTTGAGCATAAATTAGACCATTTCTTTCTAAACCGCTAACTCACCTTCCCATAATCTACTGTGTTGGGCCCGGTCCCTCCTTGGACATATGCACCTCGACTTAGGCCAAAACCCTAAGTTGATAGTGGCTAATGTAAAAAGTGACCTCAATTTTGGCCCTGATCCGACGTCGGGTATTGTGCACCTCAGCCAATAGAAAATCCATAAGTTGAGGATGGCTATGAAAGAGGAAACAAAAAGAAGAATGGGTATGAAAAGACTTTGGTGTTGAAAAAAAAGAGAGGAGAGGATGTGGCTTTGTGCAAAAGAAAGCAAACAAAAGTGTTGAAAGCTAAAGAAGAGAATAAAATGCAAGAAAAAGAAGAAAGGGAAAATAAAGAGCTACGAAATCGAAAGTCACATCCATGATTGAAAAGAATCAAGGGAAAGAATAAAAATGGTAGGATGTCAAAAATAAAATAGGGCAAGAGGTAGAAAGCCTAATGTAATGTCAAAGAGGGAAGAAAGTCACTAAAAAGTACCCTAATGTGCCACACCTAACCCTGAACCTACGTTACAAGCCAAGAAAGTCCTACAGTAATCCTATAACCTAGTTTGGACAGTTTAAGCAGTGAAAATAAGGGCAAGCCTATGGTATTGAGCACTGACTGTACTGGAAATTACTTCTGAGCGTGAGTATTGAATGAATCATTGTACTCAAATCATATTTATTGTGTGAAAAAAGGTATTTCGTTTGAAGTAAGGGAACTAGTTATATTGTCGGAAAGTTGGTACCTTGGTGATGGTAAAACAGTGTATGTTGTGTGTTGAGTGGTCGATCTTTGTCGTGTTTTGATCTGCACAAGTTAGCTTGTTACGGCTGAGAGAAAAGATTTGCACTCGAGAAGAGAGTCGGGGTAGAGAGCCATGTGATTGCTTGTGCTTGAATTGCTTGCTTCTATACAAGTGTAGTTTAGAGTCTTAGTGCGTCTCTAGAGGACAAACAACAAATTTAAGTTGAGGGTGTTGATATACCGTGAGTTTACGGTATTTTTAATACATTTCACTTAAGAGTTATGTGTGCATAGGGTCATTTTGTATTGGCTTTTATGTATTTTTTATCATTTTTGCAGGAAATATGTTTAGACGTAGAAACGGAGAGACACAACTGAAGGATGTGCAAAAAAGGGCATCTACGGAGGTGATCCATGGACCGTAGGTCTCTTCATGCTCCGTAGATGGGTGTCATAGATGGGAATACAAGGCATTAAAGGAGATCAGGGAATTCTTGACCAAGTGTTGAACCACGGTTGCAATCGACAGAACGTGGATTGATCTACGGACCGTACTGTTGCTCCGTCAAATGATTCAAAGAAGGGGTTGCAGTACCTGATTTTGAATATTCTAAGTGTGGAGCTACGGAGGAGGATCTACGGACCGTGGATCAAACCACGGTCCATACTGGTGATCCTTTGTTTGCATCAAAGATGATGATGTTTTGGAAGATGAAAATTTGCCTAAGTCCTGAGTCACGGAAGGGACCTACGGACCGTAGGTAAATCCACAGTCTGTAGGTCAGTGTCGTCGATCGAAGATGCGTCCTGAAACATTATTTCCTTATTTCGTTTCCTTTTTACTTAGGACTTATTTTCTATACATAGGGCATGTAAACCTCATTTTTGGAGTGAGACTTTATTACTTTTATTATAGTTTTTGACTTTGGAGATTAACTTGCAACTTTAGCAATTCTTAATTCCCTAAGTTCGTTTTGAAGATTTTGGTTTTGGAAATTCAAGTTGAATTTCTGGGTTTATCATTCTCATTACGTAAGTTCATGATTTCTTCATCTAAAAATGAATTGTGTTCTTGCTATTATGGGTAACTAAATCAACAACTAGGGTTGTGGGAACCATGAGTGATTAACAACGTATGAATAGTAACTAAGTAATTCCTGAATAGTGTTATTGCATGCATTGATAATTCTTTTGCATAAAAATCTTTTTAACGGTGGCCAACGTTAGAACTTGCCTCGTTACTACTTGCCGGACGAAGGAGGTAATTAACGAGAAAAGAATTATCAACATAGATTTAGTGTGATACTATCTAATAGTCTAATGTCGATTGGTGCGAGGGTGAAAACTAAGCCATACATTGATGTGATGTCTAATATGAGGTAAATGTAAGGGTTAGTAAATTATACACACGCAGCCGGACCAAGGTGCGGGGTGAAATTCTCTAGATGCCGGACCAAGGAATTAGAGATGCCTAACTTATCACTTTGCATGTAATACACTAGGAAAGGTATGCTATTACTAGGATTACCGCGTTAAAGCTTATGGGGAACACGTATACCCTAGTTACTTTCTCATCTTGATAACAACTAAACTTTGAATCTTGCTCATTGATTACTTACATAATTTCCTGAATTTGTTTCAAAAAGCCCCCCTCCCCCCCCCCTTTTATTACTTGTTTTCGGAAATACATTGATTAAATGAATATAATTATTGGTTAAAGTTAACTCTAAACCATATTCCTCGTGGGATCGACCCCGACCTATAAGTTGGGTTCTTTACTTGATAACTATCGCTTATGCTTCTTTAGGGAGGTGTATTTGAGTGTATCAGTCGCCGAAAGGCCAGCGAAGCCCAACTTACCTCGCCGAATGGTCCCAAAAAGCCACACATCAAATTTGTATAAATTGATTTTTGCAAGAGAGAGAAGGCATTCAGAAACGTAAGGAACAAAAGATTGAGAGCAAAAACACTACCATAGAGGATTTGAAGTGATTTTATCAAGGTTTTCTATTTGGATTTTGTATTAGAGAAGATTTTAGTTAGTTTTAACTTTCGAATTTCATTTATTGATTTCAACGCTATCAAAGTTACTTCATCCAATACTAAGCATATGCGATCGTTCAATAGTAATATAACCTAACTAGTGAATTAGGGTCGAGTCCCAAGGGAGTTTCTCGTACTCAAGAATCAATAGAAAAGCATAAATATGCTCAAGTCAATCATAGCTAAAAATATTTACGAATAAAAGTATAATTCAAGTTTGGGGTGACACAAGTGTCAAATATCAAGAGGGTTTTGTTTGTATTATCAACTAAAACAGTAAATAACACGAAAATACGAATAAGGACACGGGATTCTTGGCATGTGATAGGATTATGGGCTACGATAAATAACTGGGTAATTGTATTTAATAGTAAACAGCTGTGAATCGGTGAATAAGCTAGACTTTAGTAGGGGTAAACTTTCTCTCGAACAATTTACCCCGAATCAAATTGGTTTCTCTCGAACACCAATAAGCGGCAATGAAGCACAACCTTCACTTTAGTCCATTCACTCTCTCAAGCTAAATGTGTGGAAAAGGATTTAGGATTCACTCTCTCGAGCTGAACCCATGACAACTCAATACCCACAGACCATCGATTCAATAATTTTGGTTTTAAAGCCTCTCTCTCTAGCAAGCCAAAAACACGAAGCTAAGATTGTATATGCAACTACAACCCATTAAATTTAATCACGATTACTGAACGAAATCACTTTTAAACAACAAATAAACTATCAATTAACAATACCCAGCAGTTAAATTAACCCATAATCACACCCCAAGAATTGGGGTTTTAGCTAGACATAGTAAAAAGGTAAAAATTGTTACCAAGTTGTGTTTCCATCAAATGGGTACAATTGATATTGTCTTTACAAAGGTCTAAGCTGAAGAATCTTCAACACCCACTTCGAATTTTTTAGAAATGGAAATCTTCAAATCTTCAAAGCTAAAGAAATATTGTCTCTCTATTCAGTTTTAAGCTCTCAACTTCAAAAACTGAAAAATAATATGTTTCAATACAAGATCAGATACTAAGCTAAAAATTAAAACAAGTATTTATAGTTGTCAAAAAGTGTGTTGCGGAGGTTCAGTCGGCGCAGTAAGTCGGGATCACCGATCCACTCGGCCATCTGCCATTTTGTCAATTCCATCTCCATTTTTCTTTGGCCTTCAGCATCTTCAAGTTCTGTAACTTTGGGCGATATGGCACTGCATCACGGAACCATTCTGCGACTCGCCGACTGCTCCTTTCTCTCGCCGACTAGATTTTTTCCTTCAGTTCTTGGCACCCTAGAACATTAGGCGAGGCCAAGGTCGTTCGGCGACTCGCCCAATGGGTTAGGCAATCCTCAGGCCTTCCTTTCTTCGTTCTTTTAGCTACCTTGTTCCTTTTTGCTCAATAGTGTCCATGCTTTATTGCTCAATCCAAATACCTGAAATTTAAGGATTTACATCAGTTATTGGTATAAACTATGCATTTGAGGACACTAAATCTATTCAAATAAAGCCCTAAATTAGTCCAAATTGTGGACTCATCAACACCCCCAGCTTAAACTTTTGCTTGTCCTCAAGTAAACTCAAGTTCAACAGTTCAAAAAGAATGTCTCAAACAGTGCTACACAAGAATAAATCATGAATGCACACAAAAAGACTCAACTTACTCATGCAAAAATCAATTGTGCACTCAAAGAGTCAAGTTGTGACTCACCAATATCAAAGAATCTCAATCTCACAATACTTGCTTCAAATGCAAGTTCAAGCTCAACAAAGGTACTCAAATTCCCTCACACAAAGAATGATTCCATATTCACACACAATGGTTCAACAATTTAAAGTTTCGAAATCAAATGCAACACTCACACTCACAAACATGAATACAATGTATGATTTCACCCATAGGTTTGCCCGTATTTTCCAACCAACACTTGTTTCAGCTCATTCAAGATCAAAAAGGTCTTTTCAAGGCTTGTAACGGGGCTGAGTGCAAAGGTATGGTCATTTAGGCTCAATGGATATAGTTCTCATGAGATGTGGTGTGAACAACACTTCCTTTCCTTTTTTTCATCATTTTTCATTCGTGCTCACAAGTCATCCCATTATTCACTTTCCATGGATTGTTGGAAACCCCATTTCTTTTTGTATTTTCACAACTTTATTCCACAACTTTTTCATTCTTTTCTTCTTCTTTTTTTTTGTATGGAGGGGTTTCATTTTTCTCAAAACATGGGTAAAAGGAAACTTTCTTGCACTCTTTGATTTACCTTCTCTTTTGACCACACCTCCAACTTAGGCTTTTGGCCGAAGTTGGCTATTCAAACTAACCACAACTTCATGAGGATTATGGGTAATGGATAAAGAAAGGTCATAGTTTCATCAAGTTTCTTCCAAGAAAAGGTTAAGGCTCAAAGGGTGCTCAAAAGGAGTTCACACACTCACAAGGTAGGCCACACAAGAGGTATAATGTCAAATTGTTTCACACTCTTTAAAGTTGCCTAAGATCATCTCAAGAGTTCACATCGCTTACTCAACCGGACCAACAGGGAAAATTCTAGGTGTCATCACACATGGTTCACGGTAAGCTCATCACACAAGGCATTAACGCCAAAGTCAAACAACACTCCACACTTTCGCTAGTGTTCAATGCTCATCACGAGAGACTCAATTCGATACTTATCTAGTCACAACGAGATGCAAAGAGTTCACTTATTATCTATGCAAATTCATTTGGCCTCATCATAGCCACACATTCATTTTTGTTCGATTATGAGCACTATTCAAGTCATCGGTATTGATCAAAACTGATACTCAAATTTGCAAAAGAACAACCACATTCAACACAAATAACAGGTGGCAAAAAAATTCGGAATGATCAAAAATCATTTACAATTTAAAAACACGGAGCCACAAGCTCACCCATCCACAAAAGCAATGTTAAAACACAATTATGGCTCAAATCCCAATATATAAACAAAACAAGAGTCACAAAATCACAAAAGGTGGGGCTCACCCCACCACAAATAAAACATTTGTCCTCAAAGGCAAGAAAATATCTAAAAGTCAAATAAAACAAGACAGAGAGGGAGGTAAAAGAGGGATCATGTCTACACAATCGCTCCATCTGTCTGGGAATCAGTGCTCGGTGTATCAGTTTGGACTTGGGCATCAGTTCCCGGAGTCACCTCAGAAGGAACAACAGTACCATACCCACCAGGAGCTGCCACGGGTGTATCCGCCAAAAAGTTATGCAAAACTTCATAGAATCCCCGGGCCCATGGAGGAATAGAGGCGCCTCGAGGAGTAGTCTCCCTGTCAGAAATGGGCCTCTTACCCTTGCCTTTTTCTCCAGGTAGAGGTTCTTGTCTTCCCTTCTTAGGAAGATTTGACCTCCCTTCATTTATTTTGAAATTTTGTGCTCTTATCTTTCGGGGTGGCATGATTCTCACAACAACTTTCGGTCTAGCCATATTTGCAATGCATCGAGAAAAAGTTAGAAAATATTCAAAGAAAAGCACAGAAAATAAGTTGTAGACAGACTCGCCGATCCATTCGGCTAGTCGCCAAATCATTTTGGTGAGCTAGATTGAGCTCGCCGAAGGGATTGGCTCAAAATTCTCTGAAAAATTTGGCATATCGGAGATTGGAAGGGCTTTCAGTGAATCGCCGAAAGTTACAGTGCAAAAAGGGTTCAGGGGTGAAGACAAAGGAATATCAAGAAGACTTTCGGTGAGGTGTTGATTCCCTTCGACGACCTCAAGATTCTCGCCGAAAGTTACAGAACCAAACTACTCATTTAGCATGAAATTAGAGGCGAGATGGGGAACTTTGGCGAACCGCCGAGTGGTTCGGCGAGCTTGACCCAACTCGCCAAACGACCCAACGTGCCTACTTTCAACCCAACTTCTCGAATTCAACCCCGCAACCCCCAAAAACAAAATCAAAGAATGAACTGGTGAGATTAAAACTAGACCTATAGCAACCATTACCGTGGGATACTCATACTTCTCTTAGTTTTTCCAAATTTGGCCAATTGACGACTTTTTCCCTTAAGAATGATGTCATCCATTCTATCATCAGGCAAACTACATCGTTTGTAAAAAATACGGGCTACTCAGACTTTACCCAACTAAGCCCAACGACATGCAAGCAGAACCCCACAAAATTTAAATCATTTTAACACACATAATTATGGGATTTCAACATTCAAAACAATATGGGCAAGATTATCAAATTAAAACAAGAATTTAAACATTTTAATCCTATCAGAGAGGCCCATCATATGACAACAAGATAAGATCATTTTCATAAGAGTAAAAAATCGATAAAAATAAACTCGGTGTTTGGAAAACCAACCTTTTATGCCGATTAAGAAGATTGAAATGCTAGGTGGCAAAGTAATCCCAAATCTGAGCAAAAATGAACTACTAAAATACTCTAAAGGGTAAGGAAAATATAAATTAGAGTGCAGGTGTGAGTTTGGGAAGGTTAGAAAGTGAGGGAAAGTGAACGAATTTGAAACTTTTTGTACCTTTGGCCTTAAAACCGTGCACTTCTCACCCAGTCGGCGACATTAGTCATGCTGGCCGATCCACTCGGCGACACGTCGAGTGGTCACTTACCTCACCAAGTTTTATAGGACCTCCAATTAAGGTGAGGGTCCAAACGGCGGTATAGGTCGCGATAGCCGACATGGTCGGTGACTCGCCAATAATTTCCTAGGCTAGCTGAGTTTCACCGACTCCAATGTAAAATTTTCTTGAGTCCAATGGCGGTCTGGGTCGGGATCACCGACCTCTTCGGCGATCTGCCAATTGGACCATTTGCTCGCCAACCTGTACTTTTCAATCACTTTCCACACTTTAACCTGCACAATCAACACACTATTATTTACCAAAACAAGATTAAAACAGTAAAAGGTCTTGGGTTGCCTCCCAAGCAGAGCCTTAGTTAACATCGTGGCACGACGCAAGTCCACATTCAATCCTCATTCTTGGGGTTGACCTTAGTGTCACTAGGTAACCCCTCTTTATGTTGTGAGTAGAGACACGACAACACTTGGTTTATTTGGGCCTCTTGTAGCTGAATAATCATGGAATGAGAGATTGTCATCTGATTAAGTATTAAGAAATTCTCTTTTACCTCATTCAACACTCTATCTTGTTCTTCGAATTTGTGTAGAATAAGTGAGAGGACCTCTTCATTTTGTCCACCCTCTTGTTGTTTCATCTTTTGATACTCATGAGGGGGAATGTACTTGTCCTTATTGTTGGACTTTGCTTCCAACTCCATGACCTTCTTGGACAAGACATCCAGCTGAGTGAACAATGCGGCCCATTCTTGGTCTTTTTCATTTTCCTTATTGGCTTTAATCAAGCCATCAAGGAGTTGGGATACTACTTCATAGGGATGTTGTATCAAACAACCTGCAAAAAGTTGATCAGCAACGTTTCTATTTTCGGGGCTAAGATCTCTATAGAAGCATTCCAATAGCAATTTATCTGGCATTCCATGAGTTGGGCACTGCTGTAGTAATGCCTTAAATCTCGACCACATCTCATGGATAGTCTCACCCCTAATTGCTTGAACGTTAGGAGGTTATCCCTAAGATTCAAAAATCTCAAAAGGGGGTGGTCCATTTGGTCACCATTCACACTCATTTTACCTGTTTCAACACAAACAAGCAAAACCAAACTAAAAATTAAGTAAGTAGACCTATAACTAACAAGAACAACATTTAACTTAACTAAAAAATATCAAGTAACACCACTCCCCGGAAGCGGCACCATTTTGATTTCAACGCTATCAAAGATACTTCATCTAATACTAAGCATCAGAGATCATTCAATAGTAATATAACCCAACTAGTGAGTTGGGGTCGAGTCCTAAGGGAGTGGTTCATACTCAAGAATCAATAAAAAAGCATAAATATGCTCAAGTCAATCATAGATGAAAACATTTATGAATAAAAGCATAATTCAAGTTTGGGGTGAAACAAGTGTCAAATATCAAGGCGGTTTTATTTGTATTATCAACTAAAACAGTAAATAACACGAAAATACGAATATGGAGACAGGGTTCTTGGGATGTGATAGGATTATGGGCTAAGATAAACAACCTGGTAATTGTAATTAATATTAAATAGCTGTAAATCGGTGAATAAGCTAGACTTTAGTGGGGGTAAACTTTCTCTCAAACAATTTACCTCGAATCAAATCGGTTTCTCTTGAACACCAATAAGCGGCAATGAAGCACAGCCTTCGCTTTAGTCCTTTCACTCTCTCAAGCTGAATGTGTGGAAAATGGTTTAGGATTCACTCTCTCGAGCTAAACCCATGACAACCCAATACCCACAGACCATCGATTTAGTAATTTTTGTTTTAAAACCTCTCTCCCGAGCAAGCCAAAAACACGAAACAAAGATTGTATTTGAAACTACAACCCATTATATTCAACCACGATTACTGATTGAAATCACTTTTAAACAGCAAATAAACTATCAATTAACAATATCCAATAGTTAAAACAACCCATAATCACACCCCAAGAATTGGGGTTTTAGCTAGACATAGTAAAAAGGTAAAAATTGTTACCAAGCTGCGTTTCCATCAACTGGGTACAATTGATATTGTCTTGACAAAGGTCTAAGATGAAGAATCTTCAACACCCACTTCTAATTTCTTAAAAATAATAATCTTCAAATCTTCAAAGCTAAAGAAATATTGTCTCTCTATTCAGTTCTAAGCTCTCAACTTCAAAAACTGAAAAATAATATATTTCAATACAAGATCAGATACTAAGATAAAAATTTAAATATGTATTTATAGTTGTCAAAAAGTGTGCTGCGGAGGTTCAGTCGGCGCAGTAAGTCGGGATCGCCAATCGACTCGGTGATCCACTCTTTGGTCAATTCCATCACCTTTTTGCTTTGGCCTTCAACATCTTCAAGTTCTATAACTTTGGGTGATATGGCACTACATCGCGGAACCTTTCGGCGACTCGGCGACTGTTCTTTTCTCTCACCGACTAGATTTTCTCCTTTCGTGCTTGGCACACTGGAACTTTAGGCGAGGCCAAGGCAGTTCGGTGACTCACCCAATAGGTTAGAGGATCCTCATGCCTTCTTTCTTCATTCTTTCAGTTGCCTTATTTCCTTTTGCTCAATAGTGTCCATGCTTTGTTCCTCAATCAAAATACTTGAAATTCAAGGATTTACATCATTTATTGGTACAAAATTTACATTTGAGGATACTAAATATATTCAAATAAAGCCCTAAATGAGTCCAAATCGTGGACTCGTCATTTACCCAGCTACAGAAAATGTGGCAGGTATTGATTTTCATCTTTTCACTACGATTGGCTAAAACCCTAACCTTGGGGTTTGACAATGTGATTAATTATTGCATTTTACTAAATGGGTGTTATTGATTAGTGATTTTTGGTGTTATTCCGAAGTGGGTCTAAATTATTGTGGTGGTTTAACTAAATTATTGCATATTTAGTGTGATAGATTTCAGAGTTTTGTGCTTGCTCGAGAGAGAGGTAAAAAATCAACGTAGTAATTTGGCATCCTTAGTAGTGGGTCTTGACGGTGTCATCTTAAAAATGTGAAACCCAAGATCCAACCTTTGTATCCAGATTGAAAGAGTGGATTTTATGAGAACGTGGACTGGTCATTTTATGGATAGTGTTGAGGTTCGAGAGAACTCAACGGAAATAAGGTAATTGTTCGAGAGAAAATTTCCTTACTTATAGTCTATTTTACCCCCGACGAGTTAGCAATTATCGCTAATGATGTACACCCATTAAGTTGAATTTGGCAATTGGTTGGTCAACCCCCTAAGTGTTTCCTAGTTATCTTACTGTTCTTTGATAGATTGTGGATGTGGGTTGGTAACAATATCCTGAAATTTGACTGTTAAACTCTTAAGTGTTGTGTTTGTTTAGCTGAAAAGGTCACCGTCATACTTTCGTATTTGAATTCAAAAGAAAGCTAGTCTTTGTGGGATCGACCCCAACTCAATTGGTTGGGTATATACTGACTAGCGATCGCTGACACTTAGAATTGGATGAAGTGTCTTTGAAACGTTAATCAACCTATTCTTTGTTTTGATCTTGAAAGTGTGGATTGGTATTGATAATTTCCTTTCCTATATCCTATAGCTATTTGACATTTTATCTATTCCGTTGGGATTTAAACTTATCACCGAGAAGATTTGAGGTGGATGATAAAATATGGTAGTCTCTAGTAGCAACCTCTAGCCCTAACTATGTGTCCCTGTAGGACTATCTTAAATGACCTAGCTAGTGGACCCACTTTAGCAAATGATGATATGCACGGATTCTACCTTGGTGAGAGTTTCCCCTATGATCATATCTAAGTGTTTAAGTCATTTATGTCATCATGTCTATCTTATGCATATTGCTTCATGCATAGTACATTCCATGTACTAATGTAAAATTGTGCCTACATTATTTCACTAATGTAGGATTTGACGCTCCTTCCTCTCATACTCGTGACTATTTGATCCTTTATAGACTTTGAAGATTAACCAGTCCTCAAGTTTTGAGGATCGAGATTCTTTTATTACTTTTCTGTATTTCAGTTTCAGACTTTGTATGTGATGTATGGGTTACGTCCCAATCACTTTGCTTATGACGTATTAGCTGGCTTTGAGACTTATGTAGACTTCCGCTTTGTCAAACTCTTTGATGTATAAAATGCTATATTTTAAAGACATTATTTCTATTATATTGTATGATGTATGCTAAGTGACTTGTGTGGGACCTCTCGAGGTCCTATACGCCATGTTACACCCAGGGTATACTTTGGGTCGTGACAATGAGTTACGTCCTAACCACTCTTATGATGTTAGAAAGGTTATGTCAGACATAGTTTAATATTCCACACTTATGCGTACATGATATGAGACTTTTATTGCCTATTCTCTCTTGTTGTATTACATAATACTTATGTCAGGTGGCTTGTTTAGGGTCTCCCACGCTTCTATTCACCATGTCACGTCTAGGGTGTACTTTGGATCGTGACACCTTTTTAAATAAAATCACTCATTTTATTTGTTTTTTAATTGCAATTTTTTTTCATACATAATATTTTTATTGAAAATAAATTAATATGTTCTAGAGGACCAATTTTGTCGTTCATCTCTTTCCCCACAAAATAAAACTACAAATATGAAATTAGTTGCTATGAAGGACTCAAGGAAGATCATCAACATTGTAGACAACAATAATTAAGTTGTTGACACTAAAAAGAAAGAAAATCTTCAATAAATGGAGGCGGCCTTTAGGGACAATCCCTTGTTCTATCTAAGTGGTTTCTCATCAAAGTCATAAAATTATAAATATGAAAGGTTTGTTTTATGGGTATTTCAAATTTCGCCAAGTCTACACTTCCACAAATCTTGAAGTAAGGGGAAATTTGTAAAATAATTATCCAATTTAAGTCAATCCTCAAGCTCAATACCCCCTAAGATTTTTTTGAATGTTACTCTACAATGAACCCCTAGATCACGCCTATAAAAAAGAACATCACATGCATGTTCCCTTGAAGAGACATTTAGAATATCTCATAAATTCTTAATTATTCACAAAGAGATCAAGAGATCAAGAGATCAAATTAACACTGTGTCACGACCCAGGGGTACCCTCTAGATGTAACAAGGCACATATAACCCCGAAAGGGGCACCATGTATGCCACTTAGCATATCATAACATAAGCATAGAACAATAAAGAGTAAAAATGCATTTCAAGTCCAAAATTTTCATAAAGGAAAGCGGAAGTCTAGACTTGTCTCAATATAGACATATTTTACAATAGTTCCAATGAAAAGGGACACAACCCATATAACATAGTCTGAAAACAAAATGCTAGAAATGAAACTCAAAGTGACATATCTGTCCTCGAATCATAAGGACTCACCACAATCTAGGAGAAGAGTCAAATCCAAGCTTGAACCAAATGGTGACCGCCTTAAGAACCGGACCCTACACTTGAGAAATGTATAGGACAATATGGATTAGTAAAAAAATGCACTAACTATGATAGCCATGCATAAAAACCTTGAAAACGTGCTAAAAAAGATATTTTAGTTGAAATCATGCATTTTACCAAGTTTGAGGATCATCATGAAGATTAGTGTAAAAGCATAAGTTATAAGCATATAAAACATGTAGATCATCATAACATAAGAGAAACATACCATAGGTACCCTCAAAGCTTAATTGTGCAATGCATGAATATGATCCCATAATCCCACTCATGTTAAGTAAAGCTTCTCAAGTAGCCATAGTTCATAATTCATATTCTTGTTCATACTATCATAGTGGGGATAATCCTTAACTGACATAGACCATGTGAGCTTAACATGGAATCCGGTGTCTACCCCACACCAAAAAGGAGTTGTCCTACTTGTCTAAGGTAGAACCATACTCTTAGCTTAGGTGGATCCACTAGCTAAAGACCTATGAGGGCACATAGTTTATGGGATAACGGGATTGCTACTATAAAACCCAACCTCTACTAACGTGAGGGCTTCCATCCCAATAGATTGCTTCTAGAAACCCGGCCTCTACTATAGTGAGGGCTTCCATCTCATATCAATATCCACTCGGTGCTAAGCATTAATTCCCACGGAGTTCATATTAAATCTTGACTCAAGTTCATATTCATGGAAGAATGTTTTGACACTCAATCCAACATATTTCATAAGATAGATCTTAGATTCAATAGGTGAGAATAACCTTTCAACCTTAGAATCATCATATTATGAGAAAACCTTTCACATCATATCATATTTATACATAGGTGTGTGAATGAGAATAACCTTTCAACACTACAAGATCATAATCATAATCACTTTACTCTCAAAGTGTTCATAAAGCATATACATATATCTCATAATCATGCATAATTCTCATACTTTACCCTTCAAGGACCATAAATGTAACACCAAAAAACTAGTAAGCTTTACTAGAGGGTTCTAGAGCCTTACGTGAGGGTTAGAGTTGTAGAAATGACCTCCTGTACTTAGAATGAAGGGTTTAGGGTTAAAGCGTCAAGGTAATACCCCCTAAGGACCAACCAAGGGTCCTTGAGGGGGACCCAAAACAGCCCCTAGAAACTTCGAAAAATGGGCCACATACGGATGAGACTCACGCCCAATAGGTGGACCCACGCCCCGTGGGAAGGAGTCGTGGGTCAAGACCCCTAAAAACAAGTCACATTACCCATAAATTCTTGACTAGTATGGGTCATGAATGGACCCACGGTCCATGGACATGGTCTCGTGGGTTGGGGCAGTGTGCACTTTAGGTTGTTTAAGTTAGGGGTTAAGGAAAGGTTCTAGAATTAATTAGTTATTAAGTGGGGTTGTTTTATTAGTAATTAGACCACTTATATAAACCTAATAGACCCCTAAATACATTTATTCTAGACATTATTTTCAATTCACCAAAGAACCCAACTCCCTCCAAGAAATTCTCTCTCTAGGAAGCAAAGAAGAAGAAGAAGAGGAGGAGAAGCAAGTTAGGGAAAATTCCTCCATTGTTACAAGGATTGTGAGGGATTTATAATCAAGGTATGTTAAATTATTCATCCATGTATTCTTCCATTCGTGGAGCCTCCTAGATTTCCTCCAATTGTGAAGATGAACCCCCAATTCTAGCTAAGGTTCCTTCCAAAATTGTGGGTTTAGTTTAGTATGATTCCAATTTAGTGGACAGTACTTTTTTATGATTGATTTAGTATTGAATCATGATATATTGATGATATTACATGTTTTACATGGTTAATCCTAGTCTAATTGATGAAATTGAAGAATGTGGGTTTGTTCCTTGTGAAGTGAAATTAAGGATCTATAGGTGATCTTCTAGAATTGATGAGATGTATAGTAATTGTTCAAGAATAGAAGCATGTGAACATGAATTGAATTAGATTATAGTATATGTGATGGATCATGACTAGTAATGATTGAGATTGAGCCTTTATGATGAAATATGGTTAGAGTTGCTTAAGAATGAAGCTTGTGACTATAATACCTTGTGACCTAGATGTGAATGATTATAGTAAAAAGAAAATATTTAAGAGTAGGGCTTGTAGTCATGAATGTTGACTTTTAGGGTTTTGAAGGTGAAGCTAACAGGGCGAATTATGTATGTTAAGGCTTTTAGAGTAAAGTCTATATGAGAATAGTAGATTAAAGGATAGAATTGTGGTGAATGGCCTATACTCACCTAATCAACCTTATGAGTTCTTGAGTGCAGAAAGTGATAGAATCACTTAAACATGGATTGATTGTCAAGGATATTCTTCCATGAGACATCAATGTTAAGCAAGGCTTAAAAATGAATCTAAGGGGTGTATGCTTGGCCCCAAATGGCTATTGACAATGAGATGGAGAGTCACACAAGGTAGGGTCTGGCTCCAAGTTGAGAGGAAAACCACACCTAGTTGAAGTGAGGACTATCCAAGTTTAAGAGGGAACACTCACATAGTAGAGTCCAGGTTTTCCCAAAGTTAGGTCTCATGAGAGGGAAGCCTTCACCTAGTGGAGTTAGGGTTTCTAGTAGCAATCTCCGTATCGAATGAACTAAGACATACTTGAAGAAGTATCTCCAAGTGTTCAAAAGCATTAGTGGACTTAGACATTCTTAAGGAAGTATCTCATAGGGTCCATCTTAATAATGAAATTAGACATGCTTAAGAAGTATCTCCTAGGGTTCAAATTAATAAGGAATTAAGAGTACGCTCAAGGGAGTGTTTTATAGTGCTCCAAGGCTTAAGTATAGGGATTAGTCACCAACCAAGAAGTATGAGTATGATGACCTAAAGGATTACTTAGTGTGGGTAGGATTATAGGGTCTTATCCATGTATTTCACAAGTATGACTTATGGTTACGTAAGAAATATTTCTCTTATGTGATGTATGTTTTGATGGATTGTTGCTATAGTTGCCTTCCATTATATGATTGACTAAAGGTGAGAGATTCCCTTGTCTATGAGAAGTAAGCTAAAGGATAATATCAAATATGATAAAGAGGTATCCGAAAAGGGGTACTTGGCCTAGATGGGATTATGGGGTCTCATATATGCATTGCACAAGTATAACTTGAAGGTTACTTATGACGTTTCTCTTATGTGAAGAGGATTTGAGTATGGACTAAGCTTATGAATATGTGGTATTTCCTATGTTATTGGATTATGCCTTATGTTGACTTATATTATGCCTATGTTGGAGAGTATGCTTATGATTATGTTATTGTCTCTTATGCTTATGACTTGTGTCTTAGATTGGCTAACACTTTTGCTATGCTATTATGATGTCATGATAGCTAACATATGTAGTACATTTTGTATTAACGCATACTCTTGCCTACATTCTCATCAAATGTAGGGGTCCGGCGAGCTTGAGTTCCATTCTTGTGGATATATTTCTAGAAGTTCACAGGAGTTGAAGATTTGGTGAGTCCTCATAGCATCGAGGATTGATCACATTTTTCTTATGTCTTTTCTTTATGTTTTAGACTTTTGTATGGGTTGTGTCCCAAGATCTATTCAAGTTGTATTAAATGGCTTGAAACAAAGTGTTATAGACTTCCGCTTGCATTTTATAAAGACTTCGATTGTAAAGAAATGTTTTAAAATTCCCACCTCATTTCTATTAACTTTATGTTAAAATATTCTATGTGGATTGTGTTAGGCCTTCCGGGGTCTAGTACACCATGTTACATCTAGGGTGTACCCTTGGGTCGTGACAAACTTTGTAATCAGAGCAAAAGGTTTAGAATGATTCTAGGATTGTCTCAAACCACGTCTAGTAGAGTCTTGTTCATAAGTTTGAAGCGTGCCACATTTATGAATAGGAAGCTATTAGATGAGTAGGAATTCTCATTTCTCCATTCTCTAAGTCGTGCCATAGAGTTTAGCTCTAGTAGGTCTTTCTCCTAATCTGTGCTCTATGGTTTTCAGGATATGGCTAATATAAGGGAAAATTCTAGGCGGGATGAGGAAGGCAATGTGGAGCAAGAGGTTCCTCTCCAAATTCCTCCCCAAGCTTCTCTTCAAGCTTCGATTAACCCTAGGGAGGAGAATGTCACAAATGCGGAATTTAGGTTGGCAATACAAACGTTGGCCCAAGCCATGACAACACAAATGAATAGGGAGGTAGTAGCTCTGGTGAATCCAATAGTGGGTATGGTTGCTTCTAGGGTGAGGGATTTTATCAGGATGAATCCTCTGGAGTTTTATGGCTCCAAGGTGGAAGAGGACCCTAAGGGGTTTATAGATGAGGTTTATAAAGTACTTGATATCATGTGGGTGACTTCGGTAGAAAAAGCGGAACTAGCCGCTTACCAATTGAAGGATGTTGCTCAAATATGGTATGAGCAATGGAAAGATGCTAGGCCGGTAGAAATAGGCCCAATAGTGTGGGAAGCTTTCAAACTAGAATTTCTTGATAGGTTATTTCCCAACTATCCAAGTATGCTTCATCTATGGTATCATATTCGAGGGATATAATGAGTAGGTTTTTGATTGATAGGGGTGTCCGACATAGTTAGAGAAGAATGTCGTACGGTAATGCTCCTCCATGAAATGGATATATCAAGGCTTATGGTGTATGCCCAACAAATTGAAGAGTCAAAACTTAGGAAGAAGAATAGGGAGGCAAAAAGGGCTAGGACCGGTGATGGGAAATTCTCCAATGCTAAGTCCGATGGACAAGGTAGACCTAAGTCTAAACAAAGTTACTCCGGTCAAGATTCCCCTTATACCCCTAGGTTTAACCAAGAGAAAGGTAGTGGGTCTCCATAACCTAATCCTACTTTACCCAAGTGTGGAAGGAATCATTATGGTAAGTTCCTAGCCAGCATAGATGGTTGTTATGGGTGTGGAAAGAGTGGGCACAAATGATGGATTTCCCGGTGCTTAAAGCAAAGGGAAGGGAGGATAAGCAAGTTACTTCTAGTGGTCCGGATGAGAATTCCCAAAAGAAGAATAGGTTATATGTCCTCCAAGCTAAAAATTATCAAGAGTGATTTTCGAATGTTACTATCGGTAAGTGTGATACACTCACATTACACCTCCCTATAGAAGTATAAGCGATCGTTATCAAGTAAAGAACCCAACTTGGAGGTTGGGGTCGATCCCACGAGGAATATGGTTTAGACTTAATCTTAACTTACAATTATATTCGTTTAGTCAACGTATTTCCGAAAACAAGTAATTAAAAAGGAGGGGATTTGTGAAACAAATTTTGGAAATTGTGTAAGTAATCAGTGAGCAATATTCAAACTTAGGTTGTTATCAAGCTGAGAAAGTAAAAAGGGTGTATGTGTTCCCCATAAGCTCATAACGCGATAATCCTATTAATAATAATCCTTTCCTAGTGTATTACATGCAAAGTGATAAGTTAGGTATCTCTAAATTCTTGGTACGACAACTAGAGAATTTCACCCTGCACCTTGGTCTGGCTATGTGTGTATAATTTACTAACCCTTACCTTTACTGATATTAGACATCACATCGATGTATGGCTTAGTTTTCACCCTTGCACCAATCGACATTAGACTATTAGATACTGTCACACTAAATCTATGTTGATAATTCTTTTCTTATTAATTACCTCTTTGGTCTGACAAGTAGCAACAAGGCGAGTTCTAACACGTGCACTCGTTAAAAAGACTTCCAAACAAAAGAATTATCAATGCATGCAATAATACTATTCAAGAATTACTTAGTTACTATTCATACTTTGTTAATCGCTCATGGTTCCCACAACCCTAGTTGTGGATTTAGTTACCCATAGTAGCAAGAACACAATTCATATTTTTAGATGAAGAAATCATGAACTTACAGAATGAGAAGAACAAACCCAGAATCTCAACTTGAATTTCAAAACCAAAATCTTCAAAACGTGCTTTAGAAATCAATAATTGCTAAAGTTGCAAATTAATCTCCAAAGACAACAACTAGAACAAAGGTAATAAAGTCTAACCCCCAAAAACGAGTTTACATACCCTATATATAGAAAAACAAGTCCCAACTAAAAAGGAAACGAAATAGGGAAATAGAGTTTCAGACGCGATTTCTATCTACGACACTGACCTACGGACCGTGGATTGACCTACGGTCCGTAGGTCCCTTCCGTGGCTCAGGACTTAGGCAAAATTTCAACTTCACAAATCTACACCTCTCATCTTTAATCGATGAATCAATAGTACGGACCGTAGATCGATCTACGGTCCGTGGATCCTCCTCCTTAGATCCATACTTAGAATCTTTAAAATCAGGTACTGGAACCTCCTCTTAGTCGCATTTGACGCACTTGCAGTACGGCCCGTAGATCAATCTACGGTACGTCGTTTGCAACCATGGTTCCACACTTGTTCAAGAATTCCCTGATTTCCTTCATGCATTGCCCGTCCATCTACGATCACCATCTACGGAACGTGATTGGACCTACGGTCCATCAATCACATCCGTAGATGCCCTTTTCTGCACATTCTTCAGTTGTGTCTCTCAACTTCCGCATCTGAACTTATTTCCTACAAGCATGATAAAAACATATAAAAACGAATACAAAATGGCCCTGGACAGACACAACTCTTAAGTGAAAAGTATTAAAAATACCATAAACTCACGGTATATCAACACCCTCAACTTAAATTCGTTGTTTGTCCTCAAGCGACGTACTAAGACTCTCAACGACACTTGTATAGAAGCAAGCATTCAAGCACAAGCAACCACATGGCTCTCTATCCTGACTCTCTCTTCGAGTGAAAATATTTTCTCTTAGACTCAACAAGCTAACTCATGCAGATCAAAATATGACAAAGATCGACCAATTAACACACAACATACACTGTTTTGCTATCACCAAGGTACCAACTTTTTGCAAATGTAACTTCAAACGAAATCCCTTTTTCACACAATGAATATAATTTTGAGTACAAGGATTCATTCAACACTCACGCTCAAAAGTGATTTCAAATACAGTTAGTGCTCAATACCATAGGTTTTCCCTTATTTTCACTGCTTAGACTCTCCAAACTAGTTGCTAGGATCACTATAGGACTTTCTTATCTTGTAACGTAAGCTCAGGGTCAGGTGTGGTACATCTGGATACTTTTTAGTGACTTTCTGCCGTCCTTGACATTACATTGGCTTTTTACCTCTTCCTTGACCTATTTCTGGCATCCTTCCATTTTAAGCTCTTTCCCTTATTTCTTTGCAACATGAATGTGACTTTTGACTTTTTGACTCTTAATTTTCACTTTCTTTTTCTTTTATTTCTTTTCACACTTTTCTTTTGCTTCTTTTGCACAAAGTCACATCCTCCTTCATACTTTTTCCTCTTTTCAACACGAAACTCTTTTCATACCCTTTTTTTCATTTGGTTTCCTTTTTCATAGCCACCCTCAACTTATGCATTTTGCATTAGTTGAGGTGCACAATATCCGATGTCGGACCAGGGCCAAGATCAAGGTAATTTTTGGGCTTAGACACCCTCAACTTAGGCTTTTGGCCTAAGTCAAGGTGAACATGTCCAAGGAGGGACCGGGGCCAAGACAATGTTTTTAATGGAAGGTGAGTTAGGTGAATCAAAAGAATTGGTCAATTTTAGGCTCAAATATTTGGATCAAAAGGGAATAATGCTATCATTTGGTTAGATCATTTTAGGCTTAAGTGGATTAATTTTAAACAATGGCCTATGATCACTTCCTAACTTCTAGCCTAGATTATCCTAGCAGGACCAACGGGGCAAGTTCTAGATTGGCACAAAACTGTCTGAACAATCAACCATTCTCACACACTCTTGGCACATAGTTTTATTTTCAGATTATCAGATTACCCAGTTCAAGTTTTTTTAGCTTAATTCATGAGATCAAGTTGGTTCTTTATACTGTTATACTTAGAACCAACATATTCAACTCATTCTAGCCTACAGATTTTAGCACATAGCTGAAATTTTTGGACGGGTGTCATTTTTCATTTATGATCATGCCATCATGCTTCATTCTTTATCATGCTTCTACACATACAATCCTAACACATGTTGGTTCAACAGAAATTAAATAGTCTCTTGGGTAAAAATAACTCCGACAAGAAAACCCCAAGAGAGGATTATGAGTGGGATTACTCAGACTTCACCCCATCACTCACAATCAATTTACCCCACCCCCAACAAAATAGAGTGCAATTATCCCCAATGCAAAAAATTAAATATTAAAGGATTAGGAGAAGCAAACCTATGGCGCATAGCACCGTAGACTCATCAACAAGCGGGTTGATCTGGTTTCCCGGGACCCGCAAGAACAAACACTTGGGTCACCTTCAGAAGTGCCCACATCATCTATCACAGCTCCCTCAGTAGTGCTATCAATTACTCTTACCGCACCATCAGTGGTGCCCACATCATCTATCACATCATCAACTGCCTCAGTAACGGGCGTAGAACTCGAGTCCCCAAAAGCACTCTCATGAACCTTCTGCAGGCGCAAGTGCTCATTCACAATGAAGGCCCACCTAGCCTACTCATTCTGCTGGCGTTCCCTCTTTTTTACTCAAGCATCCTCAGTAGTATCAACAATGTGACTAGAACGGTGCATCTTCCCTCGAGCACGAGTAGGCTCGGGCTGTGTCATATATCCGCTGAACAAAGCCCCTAATACCGTATCATCAGCTGGTACCGTAGGTGTGGACTCTGGCTCATCCCTGGATGGAGCCATGATTGCGTCAAGATCGGACCGAAAATGATCCAACTCAACTCGAAAAGAGGAGACATCTGCAGTAGGAGATGGCCGCTCTAGGACCCTCAACTCGAAGGCATCCAGGTGCTTATGAACAGCCTGGACCTTCTGGTCCACTATATGATTTGTCCTCTTCTCTATCCTTACCTCGGCCTCTGCGATGAACCGCTGCATCCAAGGCTTCATGTGATGAAGCAGTGTGGCCATCTGTGCCTCCAGTTTTTGAAAGCGAGCAAAGGGCACGACAGTAGATCCCGATGAAGTGGTTGCTCTGGAAGAGCTGGGGGCCCGACTGGCAGCCTGGGATAGGGAGCCCGGAACATCATCAATGTGGGCTGGAGGGACAGGTCATCACCTTGCATCTGTTCCACATCATCTACTAAATATGCTCCCAATTGAGGTACATCGACCTGCAGCTCTCAGTGTGGTGCCGCCACATTCACCTCGTCCCGAATCAGCCCTATATCCAAGGTCCGTGTAGCCCAAGTCAACTAGTCACAATGCCATATCGGCACTCCAGCGTCCCTGCATAACTAAAATATGAGGCAAGGAATATGGTAAGTAGTGAAGGCCTTGAGACCCTTCTCGTGAATCTCCGCAATGAGCATGCGGGAAAAATCAATCTCTAACACCGCAACCAATGTTTCTACCATAATCGCGCGGTTCCAAGTGAGTGCATTATCCACCTTTATGGGGGGAAATCTGATTCCGTACCAATAGCCAAAAAAACTTAGCTATAAATGTGAGAATGGCCTTCTTGATGTCTAACCCCGGATTGGTGACCAACTTGACTCGCTCTCCGTTAGTACAAATATAACGAGCCAACTATAGTAATACACTATCCCTTTTTTTGGCACTCCGCTGGAACTTACCGTCCCTCACAATATCCCACCAGTAGTCAAATTCTCCAGTATTTAGTGCCCAAGAGGTGCCTGGACCATAGTGGAATCTGACAATAGTGACCCGCGATAGGTCCACCGCAACACCCCAGACTAGTATGGAAGTGAGTGGGTCCTGGGCTTTGGGAATGGCATTCCTGTGAATAGAGCCTCGAAGAGTGGCTGCGTAGGAAGCATAGAACTCCCTCACGATCTCCTCGCTATATGATCTAGGGTCCTTTCCCATCCACCCGCACTTGTGATGTTGAAAGAGCCGGTGGATGTCGGGTACAGTGTGTAGGCTTCCTGTAAGAACTCTGCGCTCCTCAGTGATTTGTCGGGCCTTCACTCTCTTCACATTCAACATCGAGGCATCCTTGTATATCTGTCATTGGCCCTCTACACACCACCTATTGGGATCCCCAGCAACCAGAGCATGGTCGGTGTTAGGTGGAATTGGGACATTCCCCGAACTAGTGGCCTCATCAGATGAGGCAACCCCATCATATGCACTAGAGCCGGTGGTGGAGCCGGAAGTAGACCCTGAAACAGAGGCAGACTTAAAACCGGAAGCAGACCCAATCGGTGGCCCAATCAGTGTATCCTTCTCATAAGACTGGAAGGCAGAGACTATGTCGAGGACCACCTTCTTGGACTGATTCTGAGTAGGCCGGTGTGATGTGGGTGATGTCCTTACAGTGGGGGGACATACTCGGAATCCTTCTCCGCATCAGTGTCCTGATCGATTAGCCGCATAGTCGGAGCCGTTGATTTGGATCTACCATTCGCGGCTATAGACTTCTTCTTGACCATGGTACATGTGGAGGGAGAATTAATACAAATATAACCTAAAACACACTCGAAATATTTTTAGAACAAAGAACGAACTAAAATGAAAACCAAAAAAAAATTCAACCAGTGGCCACCTACGGTGGGTATCTACGGTCCGTAGGCTGACCTACGGTCTGTGGATCCCCTCCATAGATCAGAAGTCCCAAATAGTTGGGCTCTGATGGGAACCACGGATGTGCAGAATGGTCTGTAGATTGATCTACAGACCGTAGTCCACCTCAGTGGTTCCACACTTACGGAATTACTATGTACCACCATCTACGGACCTGATCTACGGTCCGTAGATTGACCTACGGTCCGTAGATGGGGTCTCGTGGACTGTGTTATTTGTTGTTGTCGTAGTTAATAATTGCAATCAAAACTCCCTTGTTATTTGACACTTGTGTCACTCTTAAATTTGAAGTATGCTTTTATTCGTAAATGTATTTACCTATGACTGACTAGAACATATTCGTACTTTGCTCTTAATTCTCAAACACGTACCACTCTCTGTGGGATTCGACCCCAACTCATTCAGTTAGGTTATATTACTAACTAACGATTGTTGACGCTTAGTATTGCATGAAGTGTCTTTGAAATGTTATTAATCAAAATGGCACCACTACCGGGGAGTGGTGTTGGTTGAGAATTTTAGTTAAGTTGAATTTTGTTCTTGTTAGTCATAGTTGAACTTACTTAATTTTAGTTTTGTTTTGCTTTTTTGTGTTTTGAAACAGGAAGTATGAGTGTGAACGGAAGCAATGGTAGCCAAATAGGCCATCATGATGACATCGGAAACCTCAACGATGTCAACAAGCCTAATGCTAATGACCTCCATCTTATGGGTGGAATTGGTGCCATTCGCTTACCTCCGACCGAAGGGAACGCGGTGTTCCAAATTATAAGTACTATGTTGCAGCTCTTGCAATTGAAGGGTATGTTCGGTGGTTTGGCTCATGAGGATCCCCATGAGCATATTAGAAACTTCGTGGATGTTTGCGGACCATTCTCCTTCAAGAACATATCCCAATAGTCGGTTCGGTTGAGGTTGTTCCCATTCTCTTTGGTGGGAGAAACATGTAAGTGGCTGGCTGAATTGCCACGTGAATCAATCACTTCGTGGGAGGAGTTGGTCACCGCATTTCAAGTGCGATTTTTTTCTCTTTCGAAGATGATGACTCTTTGGGATAGCATTCAAAGCTTCAAGTTTCTGGAGGGCGAGCCAATTCATGAAACTTATCTACGATTCAAGAAGTTGGTGCTTTAATTCCCAACTCATGGCTTGCCTGACAACATGTTGCTGCAGAATTTTTACAAAAGTCTTGATTCGGTAAATAAGGGTGTTGCTGACCAACTTACTCCTAGAGGTTTGATGCAGGAACCTTATGAGATAGCAGCTTAGCTCTTGGATGGCATAACTACAATCAATCGGGCTTGATACACCCGCGAAGATCAGATCTCCTCTCTCACATTTAAATTGACCAAGTAACAGATGGAAAAAGACCAAGAGATGGACCAGAACATGGACAAGATCATGACACAACTTGACATTTTGTCCAAAAATGTCATGGGAGTTGATGCTCAAAGTTTCAATGTCGTGGGTGTCGAGTATGTTAATCTTGGTGAGGTCAAGTTTGAGGATTTGTACAACAAAGAGGTGAATTTCCTAGCCAACCAAGGTGGTGGTTATCGTTCAAACTACCTGAGGTAGGGTGGTAACCAAGGTTGAAACAGGGATGAAGGTTGGAAGGATCGTGATCGAGATTAGAGGGATTGAAATCCCAATTGGAAGGATAGGGAGATGGATAGGTATGTGCCTTCCCACGAGCTTCAAAAGCCAAAGGATTCGGAAGGTGGCTGGTCTGAGGATATGCTTTCTCGTATCCTTAACAAAGTTGAGGGGTCAGACAAGATTTTGAAAGAAATGAAAGAAGATGTGTCGACCCTCAGCCAGACTGTTACCTCCTATTCCATTTCGACCAAACAGTTGGAGACCCAAATGGGTCATATCTTGTCTCATTTAAACCCGAAACAGCAAGGGGGTTGCCTAGTGATACTATGGCCAACCCCAAGAATGAGGTGTGAGTGTGGACTTGCATCATGCCGCGACGATAACTAAGGCGATGCTTGGGAGGCAGCCCACGTTTTTATTTGCTTTCTTTTTAAGTTTGAAATAATGGTGTGTTGATTGTGCAGGTCAAAGTGGGGAAGGTATTTGAAAAATACAGGTTGGCGAGCCAAAATTCAAGTCGGCACATCACCGAATAGGTTGGTGAGCCCGACTTGAACCGCCATTTGACTCAAGACATTTTCAAATTGGAGTATGTAAAACTCGGTGAGCCCAAGAGTTGATTGGCGGATCGCCGACTAGGTCGGCGATCACGACTGTTTGTCGTTTGGACCCCCACAATAACTGGAGGTCCTGTAAAACTCAGTGAGGTAAGTGCCCACTCAGCGTGTCGCCGAGTGGGTCGGCGAGCAATTCTACTGTCGCCTAATGGGCGAGATTTAGACGGTTTTAAAGGCCAAAGGTTTAAACTTTCAAACTCTTTCACTTTCCCTAACTTTTGAACTTCCCAAACTCACACCCGCACTATTGTTTTCATATTTTCATGTTTTTATCATATTTTGGTCATTGATTATGTGCTCGAAGTTGGAATCATTGCCACTTAGCTTTTCAAATCTTGATTATTCGGCATCAAAGGTTGGTTTTCCCAACCCCGAATTCATTTTTAGTGATTTGTACTCTTATGCAATGATTTTTTTCATAGTGATATGTGTTGGGCCTCTCTGATTATAATTGTGTTTGTGTGTGCCTAGTTTAACTTGAATATCGTGCCTTAAATGCCTATAATGTTGATTTACCAAGATTTTGTGCTTTAAAATTGCTTAAAATTGTGGGGTTATGCTTGCATGTTAATGGGTCTAGTCGAGTGAAGTCTAAGTAGCCCGCAATTGTGCCCAATGATGTAGTTTACCAAATAATGGAACGATTAACGTCATTCTTAAGGGTAAATGTTGTCAAATGGACAAATTTGGCCAAATGGGATAAGTCTGAGTATCCCGGGCGCATGGGTGTAATGGGTCTTTGTTTAATTGTAGTAGTGCATGCTCTGATTTTGTTTTCGGGGGCTGCGGGGTTGAATTTGGGAAGTTGGGTTGAAAGTAGGCAAGTTGGGTCGTTTGGTGAGCTGGGTCGAGCTCGCCGAACCACTCGGCAGTTCTCTGAAGTTCCCCTTATCGCCTTTAATTTCATGATTTATATTGATAAAGGTTATGTAACTTTCAGTGAGAAGCCTTAGTTCGCCGAGTGCACTCGATAACTTGCCGAAGGTCTTCCTTGATCGCCCTTTGTCTGCGACCCCAAATCCTAAAATGCGCTTTAACTTTTGGTGGGAAAATCATTGCTCGCCGAAAGGCCCTTCCCATCGCCGACGTGCCAATTTTTTAAAGATTTTTGAGCCAATCCTCTCGGCGAGCTCGATCTAGCTCGCCAAAAAGATTCGTAGAGTCTGTCTGCAACTTCTTTTTTGAGCTTATTATTTCTAACTCTTTTTGAGGATTTTGCAGACATGGCTAGACCAAAGGTTGCTGGTAGGGACATGTCGCCCCGCAAGAAGGCCAAAGGGATAAAAATCAATGAGGATGCAGCTGCATCTAGGGCCAAGGCCACCAAACTTCCCACAACTAGTGGTAAAGGAAAAGGAAAAGGGAAGGCACCTGCATCACCGGAGGCCAGCTCCGACAGTGATGTTATCTACGCTTCTTACCTCACCACTTTTGAGATTGAGGGTGAGAACCATGAGCATCAGGCTACCACTTCTGAGCCTGAGGATGAGCTAGTAGCAGCATAGAGGGTAGAGTTGCATTCCAAAAAGATGAATGATCCGTCTAGGATCAGGACTCCTCAGGCCACCACTACTCCTCCTCCAGCTCCAGCACAGGCCATGGTCTTAGCACCTCCATTATAGGGTCCTTCTCCCAAGTCTATGAACAAACTAAAGACTGAGGGACTGAGGACAATTATCGAGGAGAAGCGTTTGTCTACTGATAGGGTCATTGACAGATACCCAGAGATTATGAGCTGTCTTTGGTCACATAAATTCTAGATCTTCACCAAGCCCCGTGGCCCGTACATTCCAAGCTGGGTCAGAAAGTTCTACAGCACTTACAGTGCATTGATACCACAAGGGAAGAAGTCGGCAGCTAAATTCAAGCCGGTTGACTACGTGATTTTGCTGCCATCAATGCTGTCCTAGAATGCACTACGAGACTTAAGGATGACTGTCAATACAAGATCATGACAAAGACGCTGGAGAACATGAAGAAGTGGTTAGCTCCGTTGATATCTAACGGCACCCCTAAGTGGCTTGAGATTAGGGCAGCTATTGAAAAGAAGGACCTCAATGTGGCAACGAGGTATTGGTTTGGTTTCATCAGCAGCATGATCATCCCCTCCCAAAATGAGTCTATTCTCCACCACGCCAAAGCAGCCTTCCTAGGCTGACTCATTGCGGGGACAAGACTAAACTTGGGGATGATCATTGCATCCGAGATGCTCATGCAGGCCAAGCAGTGCCAGACTTCCCTTCCCTTCTCGGTGTTGATCACCGAGCTGTACAGATAGGCTCAGGTTCTTAGAGATGCGAAGAAGGATGTGAAAGTGATTCCCACATCTTCTACTGATATCCGAAGAATCGAGGTGGAGTATTTAAAAGATGAGGCGAAGAAGAAAAAGATGGCAACCCCGGTGGAATTTTCCCTGGTTGTAGAGACAGACGCATTACCTGCAGAGGCACCTTTGCCTACTCCAGCCTCTGGGCCTTCATGTACTTCCAATGCTGTTACTTCTGATATCCCTAGTTCCTCTACTGCTACATTGGCTCCCAGAGTTGTTGTTGTTGTTGTTACCCGGCCCCCGCTCACTCAGGCTGCATTACTCTGGATGGGGCAGCTTACTCATTCTACCGATCATCGTGCCGCTAGACTTGAGGCCTCCATCTCAGGCATGATTCAGACAGCCCTTGTTGATGCTATGACACCATTGAGCGCTACCATTAATGCCATTGTGGCTAGGATAGTAGTGTGTGAGCGTGGACAAGGGGCCATCGATGAGGTCACGGCTCTAGAGGCCGCTATTGTTGCGCTGAAGAGTGATGTGAACCAGCTGAAGTCTACCGACATGTCCATGATTTTCAGGATGGTGGAGATCCCGGATGTTCCAGTCGAGCTAAATATGCCTCCGGCTACCACCAGAGATGATGTTAGAGTTGAGGAGGCAGTTGATCTTGAGTCTGAGGTTGAGACGGATAAGGAGATGCTTAGGGTTGCTGAGGAGGCTTCTTACGAGGGCCTTACGGAGACTGAGGATGACATGGTAGATGCAGTTGTGCAGGCTTCTTTGGCAGATGCACCCTTAGCTGATCCTAGCCTACCCACTACTTATGAGGTGACTCCGGGTGCTGAGACTCAGGTTCAGAGCACTATACCGGGCACTGATGCCCAGACAGATGGAGCGACTGTTTAGACAGGATCCCTTTTTACCTCCCTCTCTGTCTTATCTTTTTTTTACTTTTGGATATTTTATTATTTGCATTTGAGGACAAATAACTTTTATTTTGTGGTGGGGTAAGGCCCACCTTGTGTGATTGTTTTTCTATATATATTGGGTTTTTGAGCTATAAATTATGTTTAGCACTATTTTTGGGGATGATTGAGCTTGTGGCTCCTTGCTTTAATTGTAAATGATTTTTTGCCCTTCCGAAAAATTTTGCGCCACCTCTTGTTTGTGTTTGAATGTGGTTGTTCTCTTGCAAATTTGATTATCGGTCTTGATCAATATCGATGACTTGAATAGTGCTCATAATCAAACAAAAATGAATGTGCTGCTACGATGAGGTCAAAGGAAGTTGCATAGGCAATATGTTAACTTTTTGCATCTCGTTGTGACTAGCCTATTTTCAAATTGAGTCTCTGTTGCTAAACATTGCACACTAGTGAAAGTGTGGAGTCTTGTGTGACATTGGTGTCAATGCCTTATGTGATGAGCTTACCATGAACCATGTGTGATGACACCTAGAATTTGCCATGTTGGTCCGGTTGACTAAGTGATGCAATCTCTTGAAATGATCTTAGGCAACTTTGAAGAGTGTGAAACCATTTGACATTATACGTATTTTTGTGGCCTACCTTGTGAGTGTGTGAACTTCGCTTGAACACCTTTCGAGCCTTACCCTTTTCTTGGAAAAAACTTGATGAAATAGTGACCTTTCTTGATCTAATACCCTTAATCCTCATGACTTGTGGTTTGTGTGAATAGCCAACTTAGGCCAAAAGCCTGAGTTGGGGGCGTGGTGAAAAGACAAGGTAATTCAATAAAGGCAAAGAAGTCCCCTTGACCCATGGTTTTGATAAAGCTGGAACCTCTCCATACAAAAAAAAAGAGAAAAAGAAGAAAGAATGAAAAAGTTGTGGAATAAAGTTGTGAAAATGCAAAAAGAAATGGGGTGTCCAACAGTCCATGGAAAGTGAATAATGAGGTGACTTTTGAGCATGAATGAGAATGAGAAAGAGAAGGGAAGAAAGTGTTGTTCATGCCACATTTCATGAGGATTACAGCCATTGATCATAAATGACCATACCTTTACACTCAGCCTCATTACAAGTCTTGAAAAGCCCTTTTTGATCTTGAGTGAGCTGAAATAGTTGTTGGTTGGAAAATAAGGGCAACCATATGGGTGAAATCATGCATTGTGTTCATCTTTGTGAGTGTGAGTTTTGATTGTGACTCCGGAGCTATAACTTGTTGAACCATTGTGTGTGAATATGGAATCGTTCTTTGTGTGAGGGCATTTGAGTACCTTTGTTGTGCTTGAACTTGCATTTGAAGCAAGTATTGTGAACTTGAGATTCTTTGATAATGGTGAGTCACAACTTAAATCTTTGAGTGCACAATTGATCCTTGCATGAGTAGGTTGAGTCTTTTTGTGTGCATTCATGATTGAGTCTTGCGTAGCACTGTTTGAGACATCCTTTTTGAACGGGTGAACTTGAGTTTTACTTAAGGACAAACAAAAGTTTAAGTTGGGGGTGTTGATGAGTCCATGATTTGGACTCATTTAGGGCTTTATTTGGATAGATTTAGAGTCATCAAATGCTTATTTTGTGCCAATAACTGATGTAAAATCTTTGTTTTCCAGGTATTTGGATTGAGGAACAAAGCATGGACACTAACGAGCAAAAAGGAACAAGGCAGCTGAAAGAACAAAGAAAAGAAGGCGTATTGATCGCCTAATCCATTGGGCGAATCGCCAAGTGGCTATTACCTTGCCTAAAGTTCAAGTGTGCCAAGCCTCGAAGGAGAAAATCAAGTCGTCAAAAGAAAGGACCAGTCGGCGAGTCGCCGAACGATTCCACGATGCAGTGTTGAATTGTCCAAAGTTACAGAACTTGAGGACGCTGAAGGCAAAAAGAAAAAAGGCGATGGAACTGACCAAAGGGTGGATCGCCGAGTTGATCGGCGAACCCGACTTGCTGCGCCGAATGTCCCTTCGCAACATATTTTTGGCGACTATAAATACATTTTCAAATATTATGTTCAGAAATCAAATTTTATTCTGAACATTCATTAGAGTAATTTTTGAGTTTGAACTAAGAGTATTGAGACAATATTTTCCTTATCTTTGAAGAATTAAAGTTTTCAATTTTTTAGACATTGAAAGTGGGTCTTTGAGATTCTTCAACTTGGACCTTTGTAAAGACTAAATTAAATGTACCCAGTTGATGAAAACACAATTTGGTAACGATTTCTATCTTTTTATGATGTCTAGCTAAAACCCCAATTCTTGGGGTGTGATTATGTGATTATGGGTTGATTTAGCTTGTGGGTATTGTTAATTGTTAGTGTAATTGATGTTTAAAAGTGATTTCAATATGTAATTGTGGTTCAATTTAAAGGGTTGTAGTTGCAAAAGCAACTCTACCTTCGTATTTTTGTCTTGCTCGAGAGAGAGGTTTTAAAACCAAGATTACTAATTTTATGGTCTGTGGGTATTGGGTTGTCATGGTTTCAACTCGAGAGAGTGAATCCTAAACCCTTTTCCACACATTCAGCTCGAGAGAGTGAATGGACTAAAGCATAGGGTGTTCTTAATTGCTGCTTGTTGGAGAAACCAACTTGATTCAAGGTAAATTGTTTGAGAGAAAGTTTATCCCTACTAAAGTCTAGCTTATTCATTGATTTACAGCTATTTACTAATAGTTACAATCACCCACATATCTATATTAGTCTATAATCCAATCACATCCCAAGAACCCGTCTCATTACTTGTTAATTCGTGTTATTTGTTGTTGTCGTAGTTGATAATTTTAATCAAAACCCCCTTGTTATTTGACACTTGTGTCACTCTTAATTTGAAGTATGCTTTTATTCATAAATGTCTTTACCTATGATTGACTAGAACATATTCGTACTTTGCTCTTGATTTTCAAACACATACCACTCCCTGTGGGATTCGACCCCAACCCATTCAGTTAGGTTATATTACTAACTAACGATCTCTGACGCTTAGTATTGGATGAAGTGTGTTTGAAACGTTATTAATCACCTTCGGGTGCGAAACAAACCCATAATAAAATCAATATTAATCTCTTCCCACTTCCAAGTGGGGATATCTATATCTTGGGCTAAACCTCATGGTCTTTGATGCTCGAGCTTAACTTGTTGGGAATTCGGACATTTGGCCACAAATCCTGCAATATCCTTTTTCATTCCGTTCCACTAGTAGACTTCCCGTAGATCACGGTACATCTTGGTGGCTCCCGGATGAATAGAATACTGAGAACTATGGCCTTCTTCTAGAATTTGTTCCCTCAAACCATCAACATCCATAACACATAACCGATCTTGGTACCTAAGCACCATATCTCTCCCTTGGGAGAAAGCCTCAATGGACTTCTTCAGTATCGACTCTTTCAACTCAACTAATATAGGATCAATGCCTTGTTTAGACTTTACATCCATTACAAAGGACGATTCGGAACCATTATGGACCATGACACCACCCTTGGTGGAATCCACTAGTTGAACACCTAACCGGGCCAACTTATGCACATCACGAACCAATTCTTTCTTTTCAACCTCTACATGAGCCACACTACCCATGGACAATCTACTAAGAGCATCCGCTACCACATTAGCTTTGATGGGGTGATAAAGGACACTCATGTCATAGTCCTTCAATAATTCTAACCACCTTCTTTGTCGAAGATTCAAGTTCATTTGACTAAACACATATGGTAAGCTCTATTGATCGGTAAATACATCAATATGCACTCCATATAGATAATGCATCTGTATCTTTAAGGCAAAAACAACCGTCACTAACTCAAGGTCATGGGTAGGATAATTATTCTCATAGACTTTAAGTTGCCTTGAAGCATAGGCAATCACCTTACCATTTTGCATAAGTACACATCCCAGCCCAACTCTAAAGGCATCACAATACACCATAAAACCATTCGTACCTTCCGGTAAGGTCAACACCAGAGTGGAAGTAAGTCTATCTTTCAACTCTTGGAAACTTTTCTCACAAGCTTCCGACCACACAAACTTAGCCTTCTTTTGAGTTAAAGTCATCAACGGAGAAGCAATGAAGGAAAACCCCTCAACAAACCTCCTCTAGTAACCGGCCAAACCCAAAAAAATTCTAATGTCGGAAGGAGATAGAGTTGTAGGACAACTCTTGACCGCATGCATTTTCTTAGGATCTACCTCAATACCCTTGCTTGACACAATATGACCAACGAAAGCTATGGACCGTAACCAAAACATACACTTGCTAAACTTTGCAAAAAGTTGATGGTCCTTAAGAACTTGCAATACAATTCTCAAATGGTCAACATGCTCATTCTCACTCCTTGAATAGATCAAGATATCATCGATAAACACTATCACAAATATGTCCAGGTATTGTCGGAACACTCTATTCATTAAGTCCATGAACGTCGCCGGAGCGTTAGTTAAACCAAAGGACATTACTAGAAACTCATAGTGATCATATCTCTTTCGAAAAGTCATCTTTGGAATATCAACTCCTCTGACCTTCAATTGGTGATAGCCCGAACGAAGATCAATCTTAGAGAAATAACTAACCTCTTTGGAGTTGGCCAAACAAGTCATCAATTCTAGGAAGGGGATACTTATTCTTAATGGTCACTTTATTCAATTGATGATAATCAATGCACATTTTAAGAAACCATCCGTCTTTCTAACAAACAACACTGGAGCACCCCATAGAGTTATATTCGGTTGAATAAAACCCTTGTCTAATAGATCCTTCAATTATTCTTTCAACTCATTTAACTCTACCGGTGCCATTCTATATGGAGGAATGGAGATAGGTTGTGTATCCGGAAGAAGGTCAATACAAAAATCTATTTCCTGCTCGGGAGGAATACCAGGCAAATCATTGGGGAAAACTTCTAGAAACTCATTAACTATCGAAACCAAATCTTGAGAAGGGTCTCGGATTCAACATCCCTCACCCTAAAAACATGGTACAAACAACCCTTCGAGATCATCTTTCTAGCTTTAAGGTAAGACATAAATTGACTCCTAGGCATAGAATTTCCTCCTTTCCACTCTAAAATAGGCTCCTCGAGAAATTGGAATTTAACCACTCGAGTTCTTCAATCAATAGAGGCGTAACATGCATGCAACCAATTCATACCAAGAATCACATCAAAGTCTAACATGTGAAGCTATATCAAGTCAACAAGAGTAACTCTATTGGACAAGGAAACAAGATATCTTCTATAAACCCTCTTAGCCACCACAGAATCACCAACCGGGATAGAGACCAAAAAAGGCTCTAATAATACTTCGGGGAGTATATCAAACTTCATGGACACATAAGGTGTCACAAAGGAAAAAGTAGCACTGGGATCTAACAGGGCATATACATCAATAAGAAAGACTTTTAACATACCGGTCACCACATCCGAGAGCTTTCTTGGTCACCTCAGAATTGAAGAGCATAAAAACGGTTTTTCTTGGAAGCATCGGAGTTTGAACCGCTAGGAGGAGCTTGCTTGCCCTCTATCCCCTTAGCCATAAGCATAGAACAATATTTCATCTTGTGACCACTTTTTCCACAACCATAGCAACCATTTGTGCCAACTAGGCACTTACCATCATGTTTCCTTCCACACTTTGCACAATTAGGCCTATTCACATAAGAACACCACTATTAACTCCTTGAGGTTTAGGGTTAGACACGCTATCATTGTTGACCCTTGGAGAACTAGAGGAGCCTTGGTTGGAAAACCATTGTTTGAACCTTGGCCGACCTTGTCCATCGGACTTAGCATTGGAGAAGTTCCCATCATCGGTCCTTGCTCTTTTCACCTCCCTATTATTTCTTTTGAGCATTGACTCCTCAATTTATTTGGCATGTACCATAAGACGTGAGATATTCATATTACCAATGAGCATTGTCGTACGACATTCTTCCTCTACCAAGTCGAACACTCCCATCACAAACTTATTCATCTTAGCCCTTATGTCCGCCACTATAGTTGGAGCATACTTGGATAGTTGGGTGAACGTAAGAGCATATTCCTTCACACTCATACCTCCTTGACGAAGGTTAATCAACTCTTGCATTTTAGTTCCCTCAACTATAAGGGAAAGAATCTATCAAGAAATGTCGATTTAAATAATTCCCATTATATCGGTCCCGCTCCTACGGGTCTCTCACCCTTCCATTGACCATACCAAACTTGAGCAACACTTTTCAATTGGTAAGCGGCTAACTCCGCTTTCTCAACCGAAGTCACCCCCATAGTATCAAGTATTTTGTAAACCTCATCCATAAATTCTTGAGGGTCCTCTTCTACTTTGGAGCCATGAAACTCGGGAGGGTTCATTCTTTCAAAATTCCTCACTCTAGAAGCCGCAGAATTCACATTAAAGTTCATAGAAGCAATCACCTCTCTATTGCCTTGAGCCGTCACGACTTTATCCAACAATTAGATAGTAGACCTAAACTCCGCATGGATCACATTTTCAATAAAAGGATCAACCGGAGCTTGATGAGCTTGATGAGGAGTTCGTTGGTTCAAATTGTCATCCTCCATCCTTCTAGCATTAGCCCTTCGTGTATTCATATCCTAAATACACAAGAGAAGTATTAGGAGAGAGACTTTATAGAGTTAAACTCTAAGGCTTGACTTAAGAGTAATGAAAGAAGTGAAATTTCCTAAACATCTTATAGCCTCTCATTCATAAATGTAGCGCGCTTCACACATTTCAACAACACTCTACTAGATGTGGCTTATGAGACATCATCCTAGAATCATTCTAAATCTTGTGCTCTGATTACTAAGTTTGTCACAACCCGAGGGTATCCCCTATATGTAACAAGGCACATAAAACCCCGAAAGGCGCACCATGTAAGCCACTTAGCATATCATAACATAAGCATAGAACAGTAAAGAGTAAAAATGCATTTCAAGTCTACAATTTTCATAAAGGAAAGCGAAAGTCTAGACTTGTCTCAATATAGCCATCTATTACAATAGTTCCAATGAAAAGGGACTCAGCCCATACAACATATTCTGAAAAGAAAATGCTAGAAATGAAACTCAAAGTGACACATCCATCCTCGAATCATGAGGACTCACCACAAGCTAGGAGAATAGTCGAATCCAAGCTTGAACCAAATGGTGACTGCCTTAGGAACCAAACCCTACACTTGAGAAAAGTATAGGAAAATATGGGTTAGTACAAAAATGCACTAAGTATGATAGCCATGCAGAAAAACTTTGAATACATGCTAAAAATGACATTTTAGTTTAAAGCATGCATTTTACCAAGTTTGAGGATCATCATGAAGATAAGTGTTAAAGCATAAGTCATAAGCATATTCAACATGTAGATCATCATAACATAAGAGAAACATACCATAACTACCCTCAAAGCTTACTTGTGCAATGCATGAATAAGATCCCATAATCCCACCCATACTAAGTAAAGCTTCTCAAGTAGCCATAGTACATAATTCATATTCTTGTTCATACTATCATAGTGGGGATGGGCCTTAACCGACATAGACCATGTGAGCTTAATATGGAATCCAGTGTCTACCCCACACTGAAAATGGGTTGTCCTACTTGCCTAAGGTAGAACTATACTCTTAGCTTAGGTGTATCCACTAGCTAAGGACCTATGAGGGCACATAGTTTATGGGACAAGGGGATTGCTACTAGAAAACCCGGCCTCTACTAACGTGAGGGCTTCCATCCCAAGAGATTTCTTCTAGAAACCCGACCTCTACTATCGTGAGGGCTTCCATCTCATATCAATATACACTCGGTGCTAAGCATTAATTCCCACGTAGTTCATATTAAGTCTTGACTTAAGTTCAGATTCATGGAAGAATGTCTTGACACTCAATCCAGCATAATTCATAAGATAACTCCTAGATTCAATAGGTGAGAATAGCCTTTCAACCTTAGAATCATCGTATTGTGAGAAAACCTTTCACATCATATCATATTCATACATAGGTGTGTGAATGAGAATAACCTTTCAACAACACATCACAAGATCATAATCATAATCACTTTACTCTCAAAGTGTTCATAAAACATATACACAAATCTCATAATCATGCATAATTCTCATACTTTGCCCTTCAAGGACCATAGATCATATTCAATCAACACATCTATAATTAGTACATTAGACATGAATATAATCATAATTCAAGTAGTTCAATTACTACAAGCACAATTATATAATATTCTACTTGCATCAATCAATACCCACACTTTGAGATCCAAATTGGAAAAATAGGGGAATTCATGGATTCTTGGGGATTTCAACATAAAACCATATAAAATCATCAATATATCCATAATAAAATATAATTCAATCATTAAAAATGAATTTGAAAGGAATTCATGAGTTTGAAGTCAAACCCTAACTATTGGGATTTCTAGCTTCGAAATTGGGGGTTTTGAAGGGGCTCCATGGATGAAGAGCTACCATACCTTAGTGATGAAATCCAACGAATTTGAGTGGAAAAGCTTGTTCCTTGAACCCTAGCCCCAACTTCCTTCTTCTTTTTCCTTGAAGTTCTAGAGAGAGGATTTTTTGGGGAAAAGTTAGTTTTGATTTGGGATTTTGGAATTGTGAGGAAGATGACTTAATTTAGGGGTCTTAAATCATTATATAGTTAGTCTAATTTAGTGTAAAATGACACCAGTTAATGTTAACTAAAACCACCCCTCAACAAACTCACCAAAACCGTTCACAGGTGACCACCCACGGCCACACGACCACGGTCTGTGGATGGACCCACGTGGCGTGTTGGTGAACCGTGGGTGAGTTACTGGAGCTTGTTTCTGAGGCTTTGACCCACGACCCCTCACCCACGGGGCGTGGGCTAACCCACGAGGAGTGAGTCCCCTCCGTGGGTCACTGCTAGTCAGTTTTTCCAAGGGTTCTCCTCAAGGACCCATGGTTGGTCCTTGGGGTTTGAACCTTGACGTTCTAACACGAAAAAAATTATTGTATGGTACTGGGAGGTATGCTTACGACTCTAACCCTCATATTAAGCTCTAATTTAGCCTACTAGTTTCCGGGGTGTTACACATTGTCTTTCTCAAAGTAAAAGTTATCATCTCGATTATCCCATATAAATGCTTGGGTATTCATAAAGAGATTGTTCTATCAAATATCCAAGGTATTCACAAAGATACTGAAATTTAAAATATCCCGTAAAATCTTGAGTATCACAAAGAATTTGATATCTCTAATATCTCGTAAAGCTTTGAATATATTGATCAAGACATAAAATATTATCTTTTTCAAAGAAGAGTGTTGTCCGATGATCTACATTGGCATTGCTGTTGGGAATCCACAAACACGTTTTTTTTTGTTTTTTTTTTGAAAAATTAGGTGTTCGACAAACAAGTAAAACTACTTTTAAATGGAAGCAAAAGCAATTTTTCAGTTGTTGGGAAGAAGCTAAATTTTCTGCTTCTTAAAAAAAGCAGAAGCATAAGAAGAAAATAATATTTTCAAGACTAAAATATCTCGTCATTATATATAAACATTTACCAATATATCTCTGATTAATTAATTAGCGTATCTCATAAGTTTGGTTAAGTTTCATTTAAGAATTCTATTTTTATATAAGAAATTTTATATTTTATCTTACGTTTATGTATTATTATTTTATTTATTATTTTACGTATTATTTTTCATAATTTTTAGACAAAAAGATAGCAACAATATTTTTGTAAGATTAGAAAAAAAGAAAAAATAACAATTAAAAATTTCAGCCCTCCAAAAAGGTATAATATTGATTGAAAATTTGAATATGTATATTTTAATGTAAGAAAAATAAAAATAATATTAAATTTTTTGTAATAGATATTTAAAATAATTTCTCTCTATAAAATAATTTTAATACTAAAAGTACATTGATACTTGTCGTTTTTCATGATTTGACTCTCAAAAGCATTTTTAAAAAAGATTCGTCAGACACAATTTGCTTATGAAAAACACTTTTAAAATGAATTAACCAAACACAAATTGTTTTTAAAGCATTTTCATGAAAAAGTATTTTTAAAAAGTGCTTCTAAAAATAAGCAATTTTTAACAATAATACCAAACATGCTCTTATACTCAAGAAATATATCACTACCAACCCTCAAATCTTTAAACAAAAAATAGAAGAGAAGAAGCAAAATATATATAGAGTTGTATTCATAAGTGTTAATCAATAAAATTTCCAATTTCTATCATATTTTATTTATAATTGTAGTCAATTTTCATCACCTTATTTATCGCAAACAATAATGAAAAGTTCTTTTCCTATCCTTGAATATATTTGCACGTGAAAAGTGTTGAATGGCATAATTGAGATATTTTATATTAAAAATTAAAGTTGTATTTTTTTATTAACAAACTATGATTATACATTTATCACAAAGAATAGTGAATGATAATATTGTTAAAAATAGAAAATAGAATTAGTGGTTCCTACTAACAAAAAAAACCCATTGCATCATTTTGATATTGCACTTTCCAAGATTGGGTCAATAACACTTTTTCTTTTTTGGTTTTGGATAAAATAGTTTTGTAATGTTGAGTCAGCACATCATAATTGATGTTTACCAATAAAGACGCTCATATACATAATGTTGAAATGCACGTATGGTGATGGAGTGTCAATGTAGATAAGTTATCCTCACAATCGCCCATAGCAGCGTACAACACACCGAATTTAGGGCAATCCTTTATCTTCTCCTCCTTCTCTACTTTTTCAAAAATCTATACCTTCAACATAAAGCAACTCTCTCTCTCCCTCTCTCTCCCTTATATGCAATAAATTTTAATTTTTGAATTCTCCAAACAGGGCAAAAGGAAAGCAAACAAAAAGCCTAGATATAGAGGCTTTAATATTGTTGGGTGGATAATTCTACCTCACGTCTTTATCCATTTGCCTTGTTTTTTTCATTCTAATATGATGAGAAGGCAACAGGATCAACAATCTAAGGTTTTAGAACAACTTTCTTCTTTGATTTTAAATATTATACGATCACCACCGGCGCCGATTGAGTTTTACAATGATTCCTCAATGTCTCCATCCTCTTCAGGGAGGAGGATGGCTGTCGCTGGGTCGATGCAGCAAATTACTCCTGCCGGATTTGCATCTCTGCTTTTGGGGATTTCTTTTGCTTTGATGCTTTGTGGATCCGTCACTTTCTTTATTGGCTTTTTAATGATGCCATGGGTGCTTGCTTTGGTTATGCTCTTTTATGTTGCTGGGATTGTTTACAGTTTGACTATGATTGGACGAGCTATTTTCTCTCATATATCTTCTCCCTCCTCACCAAGAAAAGATTTTCAGCGTAAGATTTCAATCTCTTTACAATTTTTTTGACCAGAGTTTAGTTAGCTAGGTTTGCACATATTGTGGTTTCAACAGATATTTTATGCCCCCTTCTAATAGTTGAATTAAATGGCAACGATGTAGAATGTTGACTTATACGTTAATCGAGGAGCTTGGCTTGTACAGTAGTAAACGATTATTTGGAACTGGACACAACATATTTCCTTGTAGAATAGAATGGAAGTCAAATTAACTCGGTAAATCTTGCCGGAAATATCTTCCAGTCCTTCTAATGTTTAATTTCCATATCTGGATAAGTTGGAGCTAGCACCTTTGTCCCTTAAAGTCTTCTTGTATTTTGTCCGTACTGTGAAAATATCAATTTCCTTTTGAGGAATTTGCATTATGTTAAATTTGCAATGGTTTAGGTTGTTTTCTTTTCTCAAACTGCTTTGTGATGCTTTTACTTGAGCCGACCGTCTATCAGAAACAACCTCTCTACCTCACACAAGGTAGGGGTAAGGTTTGCATACACACTACCCTCCTCAGACCCACTTGTGGGTTTACATTGGGTATGTTCTTTTTGTTGTAAAGTTGGACAAGTTACTGCATGATCCAGATTTTATGCATGTTGACGTGCTATGTGAATAATCAAATACGACCATAGGTAAATTTATACAATTTCAACTCAAGGTTCCAATCGGGAGACGGTTTGGATTACTTCTGGTAGTGAGAATTCTGTTTAAGGGCTTTATGTTTAGTAGTAGAGTAGTAGTTGTGTGCGGATTTCATGGTAATTTAGTTTGACCTGTCTTCTTGGAATTCTCTTTTGCATATATCAAATTGCAAAACACCACCTTTTTTATGATTTGGACACCGTATTGCTTGATATTTTCACATGGCTTTAGGAGAAATAGTTGGAACGTGGAAGTATATCGCTAATAGACACAAGGTCAAAATGAGTTCATGTTTAATATGTTTATTCTTGCAAGTTCGCTCTGGATGTAAATGAGGATTTAAAATGAAAGACTTTTCATCATGTACTCATAAGCTGTTAAAGTAAAGCTTGGTGCTAGTTTAAAACACTTTATTCGCTTCCCCTTTCCATTAGCAGTCTCACTACTATTGTGTTAGTATTATCATTCCTCCATTTTACATACTGCTGCTATTCCTTTTTTACTTTGGATCTCTTATTTTTTGTTGTCAATAGTTTACTCTTCTTTACATTTTCTCAACATATCTCAAACCTATTTTGAAAATGCTTTACTCAAACCGATGGTCTTATCCCAACTAACCTCTCTAACTTACCCTCGGTAGGCTTAAGGTCTGCTAGACCCCTCCCTCACCAGATCCCATTTTTATAAGATCAAACTTCATATGTTGTTGTTGTATTGAGTTGCATTTGCATAGTCATATAAGCATACAGATTAGAGGTAAGACATGTCTGGTTTTGAAAATGCAATCCGTGGAAGGAATTATGGATTATTTCTTGTGAATCTAAAGGAGGGAAGGTTCATCAGTTCTTGGTACTTGTAATTTCTTTCCTTTAACATGTCCGCATTTTGTTTTACCTACAACAATAACAACATATCCACTGTAATCCTATATGTGGGGTCACTTTGTTTACCTACTTGAGAATAAAACCTTTTTTTATGGTTCCGATTACTGAGTGGTCCTTAGATTTATATGTGACCTCCGAGGAGCTGTATGAGGTGATAATCTCACGTTTGGTTCTTGACTTATTTCTTTTCCAACAACAACAAATAGCTTCACAGTATGTGGGCTTCTAAGAGTGTTTCGTTATTAAGCATTGTCGTGATTTTTTCAATCCATCTGTCTAGAAAACGTTACAATGGATGTATATTGAAGTTGCTCAAGTCTTTGCTTGGATTAAGTCACAAGTATTCTGTTAATTGGAAGGAAACCTTATTATACCTATGAACTAAAGTACTCATAAGAAACCTGTTTTATAAGTAGAAATCAGCTTAACTTGCTCGGTGAACCTGCTTCAACCTATCTCTGTTTTTGGACATTCATACTCATCTTTTAAGTTTTTACTGTAGTAATCTAGCTTTATACTGCATTTTGTTTTGTTCTCCCACTGGTCGTCTTTTCTTGTCAAGGATGGCTGGTGGGGGGTTTTGAGACACTCTGCTCTGCCCCTTTATATGTGATTTTCCAGGATGTAGTCCCAGAATTCCTCTTCACTCCATTCCTTGATGTTTTAATTGCAGACTGGAAACTTTTCTGAAGCAATTTAAACACTTGAATGGTGATTGATTGTTTACTACGTCATAAGATGGAAGCTTCCCGGCAATGTTTAGAGAATGGATGCAGGAATGTCGATATTAATGAATTAAGGATATTGGTAGTTGATCTTTCGGAGTGGAGCAGGGAACAACTTGAGGATGGATGTATATTTTTAGTTATTAGGTAGAGAGAAGGAAGCTCAAAATTTCTGTGCCTTAATGTTTTCCTATCTCAGTACACTATATTTTATGTTCCTTCAGAGATGTAGAAACAGTAGTTCATTGTTTCATCCATGAAGTAACATTATCCTTGTGAATATTTCCTCAATGTATGAACACGTTACTTGTCTATGGGAAAATATAGTGAATGACATTGCTCTGAATTTGACAACTGCAACCTTCGTTCGCTTATATGCGTTTTCCCTTTGCATATTAACATCTTAGGTACACCCTATCACACATCACATGATTGTCTCTACCACTTTTGGCTGCTCTCAACACTATCATCTAGCTTCGTTTTATGTTTGGACTGGTTAAAATGTATTGAAAAATATTCTCTAAGAAAATACTTCTTAAGATATGAGGAAATTCTAAACAAATACTGAAATAAACAAGTTTCATAAGTGACAATTTAGGTTTATTGTCTCTTTCTCACCCATTCAACCTCCAAACCAATCTTATTCCGACAGTGTTTTGCTAAATTAAATATAAATATTCTTTGGACAATACTTTCACTTACTTTTCAAATGCTAAAATTAAATACTCTCCCTATTTCAATGTGTTTGTCCTATTTATATTTGACACGAAGTTTAAGAAATTAAAGATGATTTTTGAATCATGCTATCTTAAATTTTAAGGAAATATCAAATATACCAAAATGTTCTTTAATCTTATGATTTTCAACACGTCACACGAAAAGTAGGGATTGAAGAGTTGCCAAAAAATATTAATTTTTTTTAACGAACTAAAAAGGAAAATAGATCAAATAAATTAACACACGTAAAATAAAATAAAAACTCAATTATTTTTCACGAAAAAAATTATAAAAAATATTTTCGTTCGTACGAACATGCCCATTAATAAACATTTTGACAAATATCTCCTTTAACCTAACACAAAGATGTTTGGAGTATCTTTCTGGAAAATTTAATTATGACGTGCTAAAGACATTTCCCACTCTTTCCCATTTCGAGCATGACAACCAATGGAATTTGGACACGTATGTAGGGTGACACGGTTTTGACATAATTCTCCGACTATGGGCTGGATTGGGTTTTTTTTTAGTTTTTTTTTTTTATATTGAAATCTATCTGTTACACAACTTCGTCATTTGCCTAGGGATGACAAATGAGGTAGGGCGGGAAAGTTGCATCGTAAAATTGAATCATCGAAGACTTTAAAAGAGATAAAAGTAATTATACTAGAAAGAAATTAAAATAGGGTTAGTGTAATTTTTTCTTTCGTATTATTCAAAAGTATAAACGGCAAATGTTAGTATGTTAACGTCTATATTTTAATATAAAATATATTTTTTTACTTTATAACGTGTAACTTTTTTTTACATTTATAAGAAAAGTAAACTTTCCCAAAATCTTTTTACTTCCCTCTTACTTTCAACTTCTCAAAATCAATTTTATAACTCTTCACTGGTCCCTGATCCGACAAAACAATCGTTCCACAACAAAAATCGAATTCTCAAAAGATTGGAGATACGTAGCACAACTCGACAATCCAACAATCCGGCCCTGCAATTTTTTTAAAGTTATTTATTTCTTTTCATCTTATTTTTCTTGATTCATGATTAATAAATAAATTAGTGAAAAATTTGAAATGATATTGTTGTTCTAATTTATTTAAAATTTCGTTTATATACAGTTAAAATCAAAAGCATGATTTTTCTCTTAGAATAAGTGCTAATATTTTGTGAAGTAGTAATCTAGACTTGAGGAGAACAACCAAAATAAACTAATAAAATTTGCAATATTGAGGGTGTCAAATGGAGTTGATTAGAGTAGTACAGTAAATAGGAGATTTGGGAAAGTTAACTTTTCTTATTAAGTGTAAGAAAAACTTACACTTTTTAAAGTGTAAGAAAAAGTTTTAATTTATAAAGAACTTTACAAAGTGGGAAAAAAATCAGTTTTATGTTAAAATATAGACGTTAACAGACTAACACCTGCCGTTTATATTTTTGGTTAAAACAGAAGAAAAAACTACTATAAGCCTATTTTAGTTACTTTAAAAAATTGTGGTTTATTTTGGTCACTTATATCTCTTTATGACTCAAACTAGTAAAATTACCCGCGCTTCGCGCGGGATTTTGATATCATGAAATTTATAAAATAATACTTAAAACCTATCAGACATTAAAACTAAAACAGTATACTATCTTACATACAAGATTACGTAGTAACAAACATTAATAATGTAAAGGAAAATAAAAATTATTACATCTTATGATTTATCATTAATAACATAAGCATAAATTACTGATTGTAAAAATACATACCAGGATATGTAGCATAAGCAATGGTGTCTGTGAGCCACTCAACTGGAGCAAAGTACACAAATATTTAATTGTGAAGAAGAAGAAGAGGCGGAGGTTCGAAATTTTCATTGTTTTAAAATGAGAGGAAATCCCTCTATTTATAGACAACAAAGAGTAGCGTGAGCAAATATTTATTATGCCTTATCGGAAAGGTTACAACTATTTGGAAAAGTTGCAACCCTTCGAAAAGGTCACAACTTTTCATAAAAGTCACAATTTTTCATAAAAGTCACAACTTTTCATAAAAGTCGCAACTCTTCATTAAAGCAACTTTTTATAAAAGTCAAAAATTGTCATAAATTTCACAATTTTTCATGAAAGAGGAAGACTAGTTTTGTAAATAAATAAATTTAAAGAAAATTCTGGTCTGTGGTGGCGCCACGTAGGCGAGCCTAAGGTTCTCTTTTATATATGTATATGATATATGAAATGATAGGTTCCGGACTCCTCCATTGGCTTGATGTTTTTTATTTTTAACTTATTTCACCCCATTTCGTCCTGCATAAAAAAATTAATTTTTTTAATCGTATTTGATACTAAAAATAAAATTCATTATTTTATTTAAATTTTTTTTATGTTATATTAATATAGTAGATAATGATTTGAAATTAATTTTTTAGAAGCATTTTAGTAGCAAATGAAAGCTAGAGATATTAAAACTCCAACCTCACAATCACATTTGACCTTCTCTTTTCCACTATGACAAATACACGAATCATTTAAAAATTACTTTTTTAGGATTCAACTGTGAATATTTCAGTAAGGAACTGTCAATGTTTGGATTAAACCGTTTTCCTTTCCTACTTTGACATTTTAGTATGATATTTTAAATCACAATTGTAATAATATAACAATGAAAAAACATATCGATTCTTTCAAAAATTGTGGTTTATTTTGGTCGCTTATATCTCTTAATGACACAAATAGGTTCCGGACTCCTCCATTGGCTTGATGCTTTTTATTTTTAACTATTTCAAGCCATTCCTTCCTGCATAATATTTTTATTTTTTTTAATCGTATTTGATACTAAAAATAAAATTTATTAATTTTTTTACTTTTTTTTCTGTTATATTAATATAGTATATAATGATTTGAAATTAATTTTTTAGAAGCTTTTTAGCAGCAAATGAAAGCTAGAGATATTAAAACTCCAACCTCACAATCACATTTGACCTTCTCTTTTCCACGGTGACAAATACACTAATCATTTAAAAATTATTTTTTTAGGATTCAACTGTGAATATTTCAGTAAGGAACTGACAATATTTGGATTAAACCATTTTCATTTCCTACTTTGACATTTTAGTATGCTATTTTAAATCACAATTGTAATAATTTAATAATGAAAAAACACATCGATTTTTAAAAAATTGTGGTTTATTTTGGTCACTTATATCTCTTTATGACTAAAATAGATTCCGGACTCCTCCATCGTCTTGATGTTTTTTATTTTTAACTTATTTCACTCCATTCCGTCCTGCATAAAAAATTTAATTTTTTTTAATCGTATTTGATACTAAAAATAAAATTCATTAACTTTTTAATTTCTTGTTGTTATATTAATATAGTAGATAATGATTTGAAATTAATTTTTTAGAAGATTTTTAGCAGCAAATGAAAGCTAGAGATATTAGAACTCCAACGTCACAATCACATTTAACCTTCTCTTTTCCACTGTGGCAAATACACGAATCATTTAAAAATTATTTTTTAGGATTCAACTGTGAATATTTCAGTAAGGAACTGTCAATATTTGGATTAAATCATTTTCATTTCCTACTTTGACATTTTAGTATGATATTTTAAATCACAATTGTAATAATTTAACAATGAAAAGACATATCGATTCTTTGAAAGAAGTATGACCATATAGACACGTAAATTTTTTTGAGATAAAATTCATACAAAAATTTGTGTTAAATTCATGTTCATTTGGGTTAAATAATATTTATTTAAGCTTCAAAAATACACAAGTTCCTTTTATTAAATTCAAGTCCAATGTCTATTTCATCTTCAGACCCAAACTTATGCCACGTGTCAAGGTGACTTGACATCCCATTCAAGTTCAAGACTAACAAAATGATGACATGTGTTCAAATGATGTGGCAATTTTAATCAGTTATAAGAACCAATCACAAGCCGCCAAGTGTCCAAAATGACATGTTTTGATAATCACAAATAACATTATCACATAACATTTGTGATAAGCTTGATTACATACATTTAGAAGAAGGCACAAGAGTTTATATACACTTAGACTACCTACTTCCTAGAACTATAAATAAGAGGCTTACATAATTTTCTTAGGACATTCGAGAAGCATTGGAGAAAGCTGCAACATCAACTGTATAGTTCTTCAAAGGAGTGATCAACAAAGTTTTCCCCAAAGATCGACCTAAAATGATGAAGTGCTTCCCCACGTTCTCGGAGATCAAACACATTTCAAGGAGGTCTGAACCATCCTAAATTTGAGAAATATGCTACTGTCGGTCCTCAAATCATGGAGAAAAATTAGGAGAGATGAATCAAGATAATAACGAAATTGTACTCACAAGAATTTATCAATAAAATTATTTTTTCTCTTATTTATTTTGGTTAAAGTTAATTTTCAGCACTACAAAAAATTATTGCAAACAAATTTTGCATGCCGCAATGGAACCAGTTCTACTTTCATCTCTTCCTCTCGCAAATTAGGAAACTACAAATTCAACTACTGTAATGGACTTCAAAAAAATCCACCATGCTTCATGCAAGGACTCTATTACTGCACAGTTGATGAGCTCAATCATGCTGGCCCCATCACTTGATGTAAGTCCAAAGCTAGTGGTTTGGATGGATCTGAATATTTCTCCTCTTTGGGGATAGCAAAACGAGGAAATCTCAAATGACAGCTGTAACTTCTACCCTGGGGTCAACCTTAGATCAGTGTTGTTTGTCGAACTCTCTCATACTGACTTTACCTTTGGTGAATCTGAGGGTTCAACTAACTCACTAACTCTAACAAAGGTCAACACCTTGATGGCTGATGCAACTGGCCTAAATGAGAAGTTCACAATGATGGATAAACCATTGAGGCCTTGAAGAAGTATGTGGATGATAAAAATCTTCAAATCGCTCAACTTATTAACAAGATGGAGGCATTTGCGCCTAGAGAGTCAAATCATTTCCTTGCTTGTCCTCATGGATTTGTTCCATAAAACAAGGACGTTGATGAGCCACTTGCTAAGTCCAAATTTCAAAAGGAGAAACAATCTACTTCAGTTGCAACATTTTATGTTCAGTAATTGCAAGACATGACAACAAATACCATCAGAGCTCAATATGGTGGAGCACTACAAAATTCATTGTAAAACTTTAAGCTTTACACCAAATGGATTGATCGTCTAGTGATGCCAATGACGTATCAACCATGAAAGTTTCAACAATTTTATGGCAAAGGGAACCCTAGGCAACACACATCGTCCACTTTGTTCAAATTTGTAGCAATGTTGGAACGCATGATGACCATTTAATAAGATAGTTGGTTCGTTCACTTAAGAGGAATACATTTGACGGGTATATCAACCTAAAACATGACTCCATTGATAGTTATGAGCAACTGGATAAGGATTTCTTCAATTATTTCTATAATACTCAACAGATCGTGAGAATTATAGAGTTGACCGGTACTAAGAAAAGAAAGGACGAGCCTATGGTGGATTACATCAATTGTTGGAGAACATTAAGTTTGGATGTAAAGACTGTCTTATTATTACACCTTGAAAACTAGTAAGTTGAACTAGAGAGTTCTAGAGCTTTTCGTAAGAGTTTTAAAGTGTGGTATGAGGATTAAAACTCATAAAAATGTTTCCCGTACTTAGAATGGTGGTTTTAGGGGCTATACGTCGATGTACGAACCCCCATAGACCACCCAAGGGGTCCTTGAGGAGGACCTCAAAAACAGCCCCAAAAGCTGTAAATTGGCAGCACATACATTTGCCACCTATTGGCCGTAGGTGGACCCACGCTCCGTGGGTTGGGGTCGTGTGTCAAGGCCTGAGTTGGCCTGCATTTTCAGCCTCAGAACCAGCACCTACCCATGGTCCGTGGTTGATTGTTTCGTGAGTTGGGACAATTTTTAAGTTAAGTGTTTTAAGTTAGGGGTTTGGGAATTAATTAGTAATTAGTTATGGGTTAAGGGAGGTCGGTTAGTTAGTTATTAAACTACCTATATAAGCCTAATAAGACCCCTAAACTAAGTCATTAACTCATTCATCAAAGAACCCCAAATTCTCTCCAAATAATTCTCTCTCTAGAAGTGAAGAAGAAGAAAAAGAAGAAGAAGAATAAGAAGAAGAAGAAGAAGAAGAGAAGAGACTAAGGCAGATTTTCCTCCATTGATGCAAGCTTGGTTAGGGATTTGAATTAAGGTATGTTAGATTAATCATCTATGGGTTCTTCCACCCGTAGATCCCCCTAGGTTTTCCCCCAATTGTGAAGTCAAAAACCCAATTCTAGCTAGGGTTTCCTTCTACATTGTGGGTAGGGTTTAGGTATGATTCCAATCTAGTGGATAATACCTAATTATGATTGTAATAGCATCGAATTATGATATTATGATGATTATATGTGATTTCTATGGTAAACCCTAGTCTAATTGATGAATGTGATATTATGTGGGTTTATACTGTGAAAGGTGAAATTGAAGGTTCATAGGTGACCTTCTTAAATCAATGTCATGTGTAGCAATTGTTTAAGGTTAGGAACCTATAATCATGTATTGAACTAAACTTTATTGAATATGAAGGATCATGACTTGTAAGATGAAATTTAACCTTTATGATCAATTATGACTAGAATCACCTACTAATGGAGAATGTGATTAGAATACCTTGAAATCTAGGTATAAATATTATAGTATGAAGTAAAGCAAGAGTATATGGCTTGTAGTCATCAATGTTAGGGCTTTGGGGGTAAGGCCAATATTATGTAATCTTGTTGTGTGTTGTTGAAAGTCTATTCTCACTTACACACTTAGGCATGAATATGCTAGGAGATCCAAGGTTCTCTCACATAGAATGATTCTAGGTTGGCTTAATAACCTAAAATGAATCAAAGCATGTTAGACTAGAATAGCTTGAAGTTGTGATATATGATCCCTTCATGTGTAGCTTGACTTGGTAAGACAAGACCAAGATATAATAGCTTAAGATTGAGGATTTATACTCTCCTAAGGGATAGCTTGACTTGGCATTGTAAGATGCATTTCATGGTAGCATGAGTTAGGAGTAGTCATGGTAGCCTAGGATAGAGGATTTAGACTCTCCTAAGGGTAGCTTGAACTAGCATTGTTAGGATGCCTTTATGATAGCATGACTTGGTTTGGCCAATACCACTTCATGGTAGCTTTAGGATTGAGGATTTATACTCTCCTAAGGGTAGCTTGACTTTGCATTGAAAAATGCATTTCAAGGGTAGCTTGAGTTAGAGTTAGTCATGGTAGCTTAGGATTGAGGACTTATACTCTCCTAGGGGTAGCTTAGGATTGAGAATCATACTCTCCTAAGGATAGCTTGCATTTGTATCATAGTGTACTTGTAAGGATAGCATGACTTAGTTGGTCTAGGACTATTTTATGGTAGTTAGGATGGAACACTTATACCTTTCCTAGAGTTGCTTGGGCTTGCATGTTAGTGTGTCTTCCAAGGTAGTTAGTTTAGTATAATATAGCTATGTTAGCAAGATGATATCATGGTTTAGCCTATTAGGGTGCTATTCCTTGGTAGCCTTGAAGTTTGAGAAATAGACTCCATTCAACTTGCCTAGTACTAAATAGAGAAGTACCTTAAATAACTAATGGCAAATAGTAAAGAGGGACTAGTCCCCAAGTAGTGAGTATGTATGATAGCCTAAAGTGGTACTTAGTTTGGATGGTAGTATGAGATGTTATTCATACATTGCTCAAGTATGACTTGAAGCTACTTATGAAATGTTCTCTTATACAGTATAGACTTAGCTTGGGTTGTTGCTATAGTAGCCTCCCAAGATATGATTGACTAAAGGTGATAGTTCCTTTGTCTATATTAAGTAAGTTAATCATGAGACCAAAGGAGGGTAAGTATGACTAGGATAACTTCAAGGTTATGCTTGGTGTGAAGGGTAGTATGGGATGCCTTTCATGCAGTGCACAAGTGTGCTTTGAGGTTAGCTAGAAGTATGGTGCCCTTATGATAGAGAAGCTTAAGAACTTGACCATGTATATAAACTATAATTAAGATGACCAAAAAGGGATGCTTGGCTTGGGTGGTATTATGGGATGCTATTCATGCTTTTAACATGTATGCTTTTGAGGTTATTTGAGAATAGTTCTATTATGGTATAGATGACTAAGTGTCAAGTAATACTTATATGATGCTTATGTTGGAGACTTTTCTTACTATGATTATGATATTATCTCTTATGCTTATGTCTTATGTTTCATGAAGTGTTTCATATGATTTTGGATTATGTCTTATATTGACTAACCCTTGTATTATGCTCTTATGATTATGCTAGCTAACATATTTAGTACATTTTGTACTAACGCATTACTTTGCCTACATTCTAATCAAATGTAGGGTTTGGAGACTTGAGCTCTATCTTGAAGCTAGGTTTCTAAGGAGCTAAGGAGTTGAAGATTTTGGTGAGTCCTCATAGCTTCGAGGACAAAACCCACCATTTCCTTTAGGTCTTTATTTGATGTTTTGAGACTATTGTATGGGCTGTGTCCCAAGAGTTTATTCTAAA
>JAJOOO010001877.1:0-11408 GCA_029582685.1 Solanum piurae
CTTATAGAAAAATAGAGGCAAAGCCGGAATTATTTTTCTATTAAAGTGGCATCTTACTATTCTAGATTGGCTTTCAAGAAAAGCCGCCGGCTCCACTATCTTTACTTTATCAAAAGTATCCCACTATCTCTACTTTATTAAAAGTATTCAGCTTTTGTCTTTTAAATCTCAGTCGTCCACTTGTACGCCTAAGATATAAAGGCACTCACCAATTCTCCTATATAAGGAGACACTCTTAGATGTTTAGAGGCATCAGAAAATTTCCCTATTCTGAAATCCTCTCTCTCTCTCTCTCTCTTGTATTATGTTCTTATCTTTCAATGTTTGAAGTTCTTGAATAAACGTCAGTTTCTTGTAAGTTCTTTCTCTTTTAATTCCGCATTACTTAAGATCCTTTTTATGGTATCAATACAAGTTCTTGCACATTGGTAACGTCAGTTTCTTCTTATCTCTCTTGTATGTTTGAAGTTCTTGAATAAAAGTGATATTGATGTTTATAAATATCAATACAAGTTCTTGCACATTGGTATGGTACAGATTGCTTTTAAGCCTTTAACTCTTAAAGGGTTACCTGAAACATTCTTAGCTACTCTTCGCGATGCAAAAATTTTTAATGTTAGAAAATCTTTGATGGGTTCAATTGAATCCACTGTTGCTTATGGTCCAGTATATTTTAATACTCAGCCAAATATGCAGTTATCTCTGAGTGATTCTAATATTTTAGATGCTTTAACCCTGAATGTTAAAATGCATGGTTATAATTATGCACTTGGATCTGAATTGATTTGTTTGTCATATTGCATATATTATAAATTACTTGCTACTTTGAATCCTCGATGTAAATTAAATGATGCATCAGATCAAACTATTTTGGTAGAAACTAATTTTGCCAAATCTAAGGTCACTACTAGAATACATATTAAATGGGAAGAAATTAATTTTCCTACTACTTGGACTTTAGAGTCTGTTATACCTCCTGCTCAGTTAACCGACGTAGTCACTAATTTTGAATATTCTAATATTACTCAGAATTCTGATGGTAAGATTTGCATTCAGTTTGATGAAAAAATTGTTCCTTATAATAGACATTCATTTTCTAATAGAAGATCTCTGGCTATTCAGCATATTTCACCGATAGAACTGTTATATGGTCCAGCCCGTAATCGAGCTGCTTCTTTGCATACATTATCATCATCTGTTATATCTGCTGATAAAAATAAAATCAAAATTGATCCTCGTTTAAATATAGTTCGAGTAAATGATAAGTTTTATGATATCTCTGATAAGGATATTCCTAACGATACATGATGATGGACACACACCAAATAGATTTTAGTCCAGGTTCACTGGCTCGAAAATATATTCAAAATGAATTTTCAAGTGATAAATGGAACCAATTTAAAACTTGGTTTTTTGACACTTATAGTACCGATGATTTAAGTAATATTTCTCAAGAAATCTATGAAACGTGTGCGTTACATAATCAAATTATGTTTTTTGTACCCTGGTTTATAATCACTTATTTACCTTTATTCATTAACGTTCTTGAACGATCTTATAAGGATGAATCTGGTAATATTGTTAAATCTATTTATCCCCCTTAGGCATCATTTATTTTACCAAATAATACTGGTATTACTTTTACTGCCTTTCAAAAATTTATTGAAGAAGATGTTGCGGCAGTCAGCATCAATGAAATTAATTATTTAATTTCTCAAAACAATTATTTGGGACTTTATGTAAAGGTTTTGGGTGAACATATTAGTTTTCTTGATAGAAAATTAGATGAACTAACAACCTTGCTAATTCAGATTAAAAGTGATTTAACATCTCCTAAAACAACTTCTACCTCGAAGCAGGTACCAGAACTTTTGGCTAATGTACAAAGACCCCCTGAGATTTAGGATTTTGTCTTTAAACCTCTTTTTGATTTAGAAGAACTTCTTAATAAAAAGTTTTCTGAATTTAGTGTGAAACCGATGGATTTGTCAGAAAATTTTGCTAATGAAATAGAACAAGCTTTTGATTTCAAAGAGCATGTTGCATTAGAGTTTAATAAACTTCGAGGTTATCCAAAAAAGAATAGTGGTAATAATACTCAGTTTGCTCAAAAACCCAACATGAAAAAGTATTACTATTCCAGACCTACCCCTCAAGATGTACTGATAGAGGAACGGGACTGGAATCAGACCAATACCTCTTATAGTGGGTCTGAAATTTATGAATAGAATCTTGACGGTTTGACTGATAGACAACTGACTATTCTTGTTCATAGAATGTTGATGTATGCTACTATCTATAAAAATGTAAGAAATACAGATAGAAATATTTGCAAAATGATTATTGCAGGTTTTACTGTCCAACTCAAAGGTTGGTGGGATAATTATATGAGTGTCGAAGCAAAAGCTGTTGTGCTAAATGCTACTTCGAGTACCCCAGGGGTTGATAACCTAGGCATGGCCCTAGTTGCTAATAGAGAAGATGATGTTTATACCATAGTCTTAACCATTTTAGAGCATTTTAATGGTAGATTTACCAATCAATATGAGACTGCGTACTCTTTTAAATGGACTACGATATAGGCATTTAGGGGAATTCCGATGGTATAAAGATACTTACATGAGTAGGGTGATGGAATTACCCGTAAACAATCTTGAGCATTGGAAGACTAAGTTTATAGACGGTCTCCCTCCTTTATTTTCCGTCCGAGTTAAGTAAACTCTAAGGGATCCTCAAGGACAAATCCCTTATGACAATTATACTTATGGAAAATTGATAGGAGTTTGTACCCAAGAAAGTATAAACTTGTGCAATGAATTAAGACTATCTCGACAGCTTAAGATGGATAAGTTGAGAGAAAGATCTCAGTTAGGAGACTTTTGTGTCCAATTCGGATTACCTGGTACGACTGCTAATAGCAAAACGACCAAACATGGAGACTCTAACCCTGATAAACCTTACAGGAAAAAGAGGTCTAGACGTAGATCTAGAGAAGAGAGTAGAGCTCATCATAAATCAAATAGATTTACCAAAAATAGGTCTAGGCGGGAACTCGCTAAGATCAAGTGCTACACTTCAGGTTTCGAGTCTGATTACAATTCCGAATCAGGTTCTGAAGAAGATATTAATTTACCCGAATCCTCTAATAATAATCAGGAGGTAAATACGAATGTTTGTGTGTGCCGAGGTGATATTTTCTCATGCGAAAATGATAAATTTTATAAATTACAATCTCAGTTTGAAGACTTAAACATTCATACTATTACTTCTGATAACGTGATTGAACTTCTAAAAGAAGTTACTGATAATAATTTACGTGAAAAAAATATTCAATTAGCTGTTAATAACAATGCTAGTTCTTCAAACCCTATTGAAAACCCTAAAAATAATTTTGAATTTGAGTATTCTGCTCCTTACTCATTGTCTGAAATTAATAATAGGCTTAATAAACAACCTATTTCTATTCAAGATTCTTCGTTTGATGACCTGAAAGGAGAAATTGAAAAATTGAAAAATTGAAAGAAGAAATTAAATCTCTTAAACAAAATCAAATGATTTGCGATCATCGTATTACTCAAATTGAAACGGTCATAACAAAGGAAAAAATATTGTTGCTGAAGAAAATACTCTTCCAAAACCATTCAATCTTGATCCCAAACAATGTATGTTTTTGGCAATGATGCAAATTGTTACTGCTCATAAATGGTATATTAAATGCACCATATTAATTGATAATACTTTTTGTTTAACTAATATTGCTATGATTGATAGTGGAACAGATGTTAGTTGTATTCAAGAAAGCCTGGTGCTAACCAAATATTTTGAGAAAACAACTCATATGGTTAAATCTGCTTCTGGACATGCTTTAGATATAAAATATAAACTACCTAATACGCGTATTTGTCAAAATAAAGTTTGCATTTCACATTTCTTTTTCTTTGTAAAAAATCAGTTACACCCTCTAATTATACTTGGAACTCCTTTTATAAATGTTATTTACCCTTTTACTAAAATAAATGCTAAAGAGTTTTCCGCTACTTATAAAGATAAAGATATTAGTTATACTTTTATCACTGATCCTATCTCTCATGATATTAATGCTTTGATTAACATGAAACAAAAGCACGTTGATTCATTACAACTTGAATTATTTAGTATAAATATCTTTGATACTTTGAAATCTACTAAAGTACAGGAAAAAATTAAATTAATTTCCGAACAAATGGCTATTGATATTTGCGTTGATCACCCTAGTGCTTTTTGGAATCGAAAAAAGCATATTGTCACCCTTCCTTATGAAGATAACTTCTCTGAGGATGATATTCCTACCAAGTCTCGTCTTTGCCAGATGAACGCCGAATTGGTTGAATTCTGCAAAAAGGAAATTGATAATTTATTACAAAAGGGTTTGACTAAACCCTCTAAATTCCCTTTGTCCTGCACTGCATTTTATGTCAATAATGCAGCAGAGAAAGAACGTGGTGTCCCCAGGTTAGTTATAAATTACAAACCTTTGAATAAATATTTAAAATGGATTAGGTATCCTATTCCAAATAAAAAGGATTTATTGTCAAGATTATATAACGCCAATATATTTTCAAAATTTGATTTAAAGTCACGATATTGGCAAATCCAAATATTTAAAGAACATTCTTATAGAACGACTTTTAATGTCCCGTTTGGACAATATGAATGAAATGTCATGCCGTTTGATTTGAAAAACTCCCCTTCTGAATTTCAGAAAATTATGAATGATATTTTCAACCCTTATTTAGACTTCATCATTGTTTATATTGATGATATTTTTGGTTTATTTAAAGACTCTTGAAATGCATATTAAGCATTTAGAGATTTTCAAAAAAATTGTTATACAAAATGGTTTAGTAATTTCTAAACCAAAAATGTCAGATTTCTAGGGCATCTTATTTGTCAGGGGAAGGTAACCCCCATTCAGAGATATATTGAGTTTTCGTCAAAATTTCGTGATATTATTACCGATAGGACGCAATTGCAAAGATTTTTGGGAAGTTTAAATTATATCTCCCTTTTCTACAAAAAACTTATCTCGCGATTTTGCTCCATTATACGACAGGCTAATAAAGGATCATAAGCCACCTTGGACTGATAGTTTCACTACTTTGGTAAAGAATATTAAACTTCGTGTCCAATCTTTGCCATGTTTAACGCTCGCTAACCCTGCTTGGCCGAAGATAATTGAGACAGATGCATCTAATATTGGTTATGGAGGAATATTAAAACAGATTAATCCTCATAATAAAACTTAATATCTGATTCGATTTCATTCAGGAAAATAGAGCGATGCTCAGAAAAAATATGCTACGGTGGCTCATGAAGTGTTAACCATTGTTAAATGTGTTTTGAAATTTCAAGATGATTTATACAATCAGAAATTTATGATTAAAACAGATGCGCAATCTGTCAAATATATGCTTGATAAAGACTTCAAGCACGATGCTTCAAAATTAATATTCGCCAGGTAGCAGGAAGAATTAGCTCCTTTTGATTTTGAAATCCATTATAAAAAGGGAAGTGGTAACTCTCTCCCAGATTTTTTATCCAGAGAATATTTATCATGATAATGGATTCCCTTACTCTTTCTCCCTTTTTTACTGATAAAACTTTAATTACTATATTAAAGGTCCTTCATCTCAATAGAGATATGAAGGAATTAATTTTCTGGAAAATTATCGATGGCATGGTAATAGACATCTTCTCAAATCATATGATAGAAGAAGTCGTCGACTTTGAAGATCAAAATTATTACTATCAGAATTATTATGATTTTTACGATCTCTATGACGACTAAAAAACAATATTTTAATTGTAGGATGGACCCTCCTTGGGTCACAAAAGGTCGAGGCAAGGGAGCTAACTCTCATGAACGGGGAAGATCTTTTCCCGAAACTACATCAGGATCGTCATACGGATCCTCTTCAAGCTTCCCACTTATGCAACAAGGAGGTAAACGTTTGATAAGCTCAAAGATATCCCAGAATATGGCATCGTCATCTATACACCTGGAAGATATTCCAAAAAGTAGCCCATTATACACAGAGTTATAGGCCTATTTTTCACAAAAGCAAAGTGATACTTTTGCTTCTATTGCTAAAGATGATAATGATGATATTAAATCATATGAATAGGTAGCAAAGAAAGAAATGATATTTCTTTTAAAAAAACTCTGAATTTGAGAAAAGACGAACCCTGGATGATATTCCAGCGTTATTTGATTAATGGTTATATTTCCTGGGTGAATAATATAAGACCCGCTCATATTACGAAATGATTTTGGTAATCACTGGTAGCGCTGTGTTTCAGCACTTTTCAGGTTACAACACTAGCGAGAATGTTTATAACTTCTCCAAAATGATCATAAAGCAGATAATCTAGATAGAGGATTGGGGTATTTCCTCAATGAAAGAAAGAAAAATCAGTCTGAATAAGGCACCCACTAGTTTTACTTATTGGGATTATATTATCGCCTTCAGTAAAGTTCTCTATTATAATAATGAGAGGCATAACATACTTGGTTCGTTAAGAATTGTGCAAAGATATTTGCTGAACCTATTCCTAATTGGTTTTTAAACTGGTGGTCATACCATGGTCCAACTATAAAAAAATTGCCGGATGCATTCCTAAAATTATACAAAGAATGGGTTAAGGTCTCGCCAGACCTTAATAATTTATACCACACTGATCAAAATTTGTTATCTGGAACAGATTAAACAAATTTATTTCTTCATAGAATTCTCTATCCCTTGAATCCATAAATGGACCCCGAAAGTTAGTTATATTGAGGAACAAATTTCGTGTTTATACCGCGTTAATCATAATAGTTTTTAGGACAAATTAATAAAGAAAGATCCCAAAACTAAGGCCTTATATGGTCAAGAATTACTAGACCTGATTACTAAAAGAATCCAAGAGTATGATACTACCCCCTCTCACAAATGAGTCGTTACTGATAACTCTGTTAAGCATATTGCAAGAAGGATTTCCATCCAAGATGGAAACAAAAAAGATATGATAAATGAATATCTCGAAGAAGTTAGGAGGAATCTTTTCCTTAATATCACTCAATATGAAAAATCAGACACTTCTATGAGAAGTGAAACGAGTGATGATGATGTCCATAAAGATAAAGACACTCAGCCATGTGGAGATTCGCTACAACAAATAGAAGATTTCCTGTTTGGCCTTAAAGGAAAAGCAGAATGAAGCTTATCTCAAATAGTGGAAGCACTATCAACAGTAGAACCACTGTAGAGCAACAGTAGATATACTGTTACTAGGACCTAGATAGGGGCCCATTATCCCTGTACAAAGATACTTTCTTGTTTCCTATAAATAAGTGTGTGTGATTTTAGTTGAGGGGCAGGTTTTAGACAACCCCCTCTCTCTCTCTCTCTCTCTTTTATCTTGTAAAGAACTCTCTCTTTCTTATTGTAATCTGTGAGCTTGCCGGAGACTTACCGGAGTTTGAATAATAACTTTTCAAGGTACTTTCTATTTCCTTTCTTCTTTTATTTATACTTCTCCGATCTAAGTCGTGACTATGTCCGGATAAAGAATTATATCTATGCCGGATAACTAACTTCACTATTATATTTATCATGAAAGATCTAGACTTTATCTAAATATGAATAAATTTATATATGATTTCGTGACTTGGTTCCGAGATGGTGGTACAGTGAGATTCAATACAACAAGTTAGTGGCTTTGTCTTAGTGACTCCGTATAGCCAACCGTGGTCTCAACCCAATAAGGAGTTAAAAGGGTGTTTTATACCCGATTAGAACTGCTAGACACATGGGCTCACTAACAATAAGTATTCGAATCTTGACAGGCACTTGTTGTATTGAATCTGACTGTACCACCATCTCGCCAACCCTTGATTTGTTAAACAAATGGACTATTCCGAAAGTTGATAGAAAAACCATTTATGATTATGGTTGGTTTGATAAAATCTCTAATAAACAACTGAACAATCTCTAGCGTTAAATTCTTCTGAACAGACTATTCGTTTGTTAAATAAAAGAGATATTGATGTTTATAAAAATGAATACAAGTTCTTGCACATTGGTATAGTACAAATTGCTTTTAAGCCTTTAACTCTTAAAGGGTTACTTGAGACATTCTTAGATGCTCTTCGCGAAAAACATGAAGAGCGTAGAGCTCATTGTAAATCAAATAGATTTACAAAAAATAGGTCTAGGCGGGAACTCGCTAAGATCAAGTGCTACAAGTGTAGAAAATTTGGGCATATAGCACCAAATTGTAAGCTTGAAAAGCAAAAAACCTTAGAGCTGGATGATGAACTGCACGAAAAGGTCTATAGTTTCCTTTACACTTCAGGTTCCGAGTCTGATTACAATTCCGAATAAGGTTCTGAAGAAGATATTAATTTACCCGAATCCTCTGATAATAATCAGCAGGTAAATACGAATGCTTGCGTGTGCCGAGGTGATATTTGCTCATGCAAAAATGATGAATTTTATAAATTACAATCTCATTTTGAAGACTTAAACATTCATACTATTACTTCTGATAACGTGGTTGAACTTCTGAAAGAAGTTACTGATAATAATTTACGTGAAAATATTATTCAATTAGCTGTTAATAACAATGCTAGTTCTTCAAAACCTATTGAAAAACCTAAAAATGATTTTGAATTTGAGTATTCTGCTCCTTACTCATTGTCTGAAGTTAATAATAGGCTTAATAAACAACCTATTTCTACACGAGATGCTTTGTTTGATGACCTGAAAAGAGAAATTGAAAAATTGAAAGAAGAAATTAAATCTCTTAAACAAAATCAAATGATTTGCGATCATCGTATTACTCAAATTGAAACTGTTCATAACAAGGGAAAAAATATTGTTGCTGAAGAAAATACTCTTGCAAAACCTTTCAATCTAGATCCAAAACAAGGTATGTTTTTGGGAATGATGCAAATTGTTACTGCTCATAAATTGTATGTTAAATGCACCATATTAATTGATAATACTCTTTCTTTAACTAATATTGCTATGGTTGATAGTGGAGCAGATGTTAGTTGTAGTCAAGAAGGCCTGGTGCCAACCAAATATTTTGAGAAAACAACTCGTATGGTTAAATCTGCTTCTGGACATGCTTTAGATATAAAGTATAAACTACCTAATATGCGTATTTGTAAAAATAAAGTTTGCATTCCGCATTTCTTTTTCTTGGTAAAATATCAGTTACACCCTCCAATTATACTTGGAACTCCTTTTATAAATGCTATTTACCCTTTTACTAAAATAAATGCTAAAGGGTTTTCCGCTACTTATAAAGATAAAGATATTAGTTATACTTTTATCACTGATCCTATATCTCGTGATATTAATATTTTGATTAATATGAAACAAAAGCATGTTGATTAATTACAACTTGAATGATTTAGTATGAATATTTTTGATACTTTGAAATCTACTAAATTACAGGAAAAAGTTAAATTAATTTCCGAACAAATGGCTATTGATATTTGTGCTGATCACTCTAGTGCTTTTTGGAATTGGAAAAAGCTTATTGTCACTCTTCCTTATTAAGATAACTTCTCTGAGGATGATATTCCTACCAAGTCTCGTCCTTGCCAGATGAATGCGGAATTGGTTGAATTCTGCAAAAAGGAAATTGATAATTTATTTAAAAAAGGGTTTGATTAAACCCTATAAATCACCTTGGTCTTGCACTGCATTTTATGTCAATAATGCAGCAGAGAAAGAACGTGGTGTCCCCAGGTTAGTTATAAATTACAAACCTTTGAATAAATATTTAAAATGGATTAGGTATCCTATTCTAAATAAAAAGGATTTACTGTCAAGAATATATGACGCCAATATATTTTAAAATTTTGATTTAAAGTTAGAATATTGGCAAATCCAAATATTTAAGGAACATTCTTATAGAACGACTTTTAATGTCCCGTTTGGACAATATGAATGGAATGTCATGCCATTTGGTTTGAAAAACGCCCCTTCTGAATTTCAGGAAATTATGAATGATATTTTCAACCCTTATTTAAACTTCATCATTGTTTATATTGATGATATTTTGGTTTATTCAAAGACTCTTGAAATGCATATTAAGCATTTAGACATTTTCAAAAAAATTGTTATATAAAATGGTTTGGTAATTTCTAAACCAAAAATGAGTTTTTTCCAAACAAATGTCAGATTTCTAGGGAATCCTGTTTGTCAGGGTAAGGTAACCTCCATTCATAGATCTATTGAGTTTGCATCAAAATTTCCTGATATTATTACCGATAGGACGCAATTGCAAAGATTTTTGGGAAGTTTAAATTATATCTCCCCTTTCTACAAAAACTTGTCTCGTGATTTAGCTCCATTAGATGACAAGCTAAAAAAGGATCATAAGTCACCTTGGACTGATAGTCTCACTACTTTGGTAATGAATATTAAACTTCGTGTCCAATCTTTGCCATGTTTAACACTCGCTAACCCTGCTTGGCCGAAGACAATTAAGACAGATTCATCCAATACCTTTAATATAGTAATTCAATTTTATCATGAGGATTAATCTCTTTTAATATTCCTCTATAACCAGTATTGGATGCATCTGTCTCAATTATCTTTGGCCAAGCAGGGTTAGTGAGCGTTAAACATGGCAAAGATTGGACACGAAGTTTAATATTCATTACCAAAGTAGTGAGACTATCAGTCCAAGGTGACTTATGATCCTTTTTTAGCTTGTCATATAATGGAGCTAAATCACGAGACAAGTTTTTGTAGAAAGGGGAGATATAATTTAAACTTCCCAAAAATCTTTGCAATTGCGTTCTATCGGTAATAATATCAGGAAATTTTGACGCAAACTCAATAGATCTATGAATGGGGGTTACCTTACCCTGACAAACAGGATTCCCTAGAAATCTGACATTTGTTTGGAAAAAACTCATTTTTGGTTTAGAAATTACCAAACCATTTTGTATAACAATTTTTTTGAAAATGTCTAAATGCTTAATATGCATTTCAAGAGTCTTTGAATAAACCAAAATATCATCAATATAAACAATGATGAAGTTTAAATAAGGGTTGAAAATATCATTCATAATTTCCTGAAATTCAGAAGGGGCGTTTTTCAAACCAAATGGCATGACATTCCATTCATATTGTCCAAACGGGACATTAAAAGTCGTTCTATAAGAATGTTCCTTAAATATTTGGATTTGCCAATATTCTAACTTTAAATCAAAATTTTAAAATATATTGGCGTCATATATTCTTGACAGTAAATCCTTTTTATTTAGAATAGGATACCTAATCCATTTTAAATATTTATTCAAAGGTTTGTAATTTATAACTAACCTGGGGACACCACGTTCTTTCTCTGCTGCATTATTGACA
>JAJOOO010001878.1:0-50612 GCA_029582685.1 Solanum piurae
CGTTTCATGGTTGTGGATGAATCTAATGAGGTTGTAGTTGCAAATATAATCTCATATATGTGTTTTTGGGTTGCTCGAGAGAGAGGTCGTAAAACTAAGACCGCTAGATTGATGGCCTAAGGAGTGGGTCGAGAGAGTGAACCCTAGTCCCATATCCTAACACTCAACTCGAGAGAGTGAGTGGGGTAAGGCATAGGCTGGTCTTCATGCGGCAAGTGGGTGTCCGAGAGGAACCCATTTGAAACGGGATAAGTTGCTCGAGAGAGAATTTATGCCCATGTAAAGCTTAGCCTAGTCACTATTACTCTATCAATTTTCTATCAAAAGCATGTATCCAACAATTTGTTCTATCCCGTATTCCGGTCACATACCAAGAATCCCCCTCTCATTGCTTAGGTTTCTTTGTTAATTTTACTATTTTTTTACTTACTAGTGACAAAACCCCCATTGTTAATTGACACTCTTGTGTCCCCCTTAATTTACTATGTTTTGAATCGTTAACTTCTTTAGCTACGATTAGCTTTTGCACATTTGCACTTAACTACTAATTTTCACGCCCACTACCTTGGGATGATCCCAACCCTTGGTTGGGTTATTAAACTATTACACGATCGTAGACACTCGTACTGGAAGTTGTGTCGTTGATTACGAAAGACATCAGCCTCCACGTCTGAACTTATTTCATGCAAACTAGATAAAAATAGATTAATACCAATATAAAATGGCTCTAGACACACACAACTCTTAAGTGAAATGTATTAAAAATACTGTAAATTAATGGTATATCAAATACCTCCAGCCCCTATTCTACCTAGATTGCTTAGTGCACTTCAATTAGTGTTGAGTTTAAACCGCCTGTAAAGAGGTTTAATCCACTGGACAAGTGTAATTTAGTGTCATGGGTGAATTTCTCAATGAGGAGTACACGGTTCTTCCAGGTTGAAGGCCAAGTGATGTAAGGAAAAAATAGTGTGGAGCAGCTTAAAAATATCCTTAAACACTAATAACTGGACCCTAGCAATATTGGATTGTTTGCCCCCATACTTTTTTGCACACCTATTCTTCCACAAGTTCCAGGAAATAAATATGGGAGTGTACTAGAGACTATGTTTATGTTCCTCATTTTTGTAGTTAGTATTCCACCATCTCATGACCAGGTATTTAAGTGGAATAAAATCTCTTTGGATGCCGAGGGAATCAACAAAGAATTTCGAGAAAGTTTTGGCAGCCATTCCAGAATTAGAGATATGATCAATGGTATCCACTCCTGGAGAATGACAATATAAACAGTCTGCAGGTTCAATTCCAAAGTTTGAAGGTTTTTCATTTGTAGAAAGTTTGCCTCTTAATGCCCTCTATAGTACAAATGAACGTCTCAAGGGAGTGTTTCTATGCAATGTGTTGGCGTAAATTTTGGTCTTTGTTATTTTTTCTCTGATGGCATTCCAAGCAGAGGAACTCGTGAATTTACCATTGGTGTTGAGGCTCCACACTAGATGGTCTGGTATACCTTGCTGAAGCTGAAGATGAGTTGCAAGGATGTTATGTACCAGAGTGTGGGGAGAAAATTGAATAACCTTTTGCATGTTCCATTTCCCTTCCTCAATAAATTCTGCAACAGTGGTATTGTTGAGCATGTTGCTATATCTTATGAATTGAGCCAATGGACCAATTTCTAGCCAATTGTCCCACCAGAAGGAACATAAACCAGATCTGATTTTCCACTAGATGTGAGTTTCAACAGTGTGCTTATTTTTCATCATGTGCTTCTAAGCTTGGGACTCTCCTGTATCCCATTATTTGCTCACAAGGTTAGACCTTTGACAATATTTTTCTCTTAAGAAATCACCCTATAAAGTTTGCTTGGATCTAAAAATCCACCATTGCTTGTATTAGAAAGATTGACAAACATCACTCATGAGTCTAACCCCAATTCACCCCTCATCATAAGGAAAACTACGGTTTTTCCAAGAAGAAAAATGGTATTTTTTCTTTTCATTTATCCAACCCCAAAAGAAATCAGCCATAATGCCTTGAATTTGCTTGATGGTAGTTGATGGCGGAGATATAGATGAAAGTAGATGAATAGGGAGTGACTATAGGACATGTTTGACCACAGTTGCTTTGCCCCCATAACTCAACATCTTAGATTGCCATCCAGTGATTCTATTCACCACTTTGTTGATAAATCTGAAAAATAGATAATTTTTTGCCTACCAATAAAGAGGGGGCATCCAAGATAAGTGATTGGAGCTCCTTTTTGGTAGAAACATGTATACTTCTTTATTCTGTCACATGTGCTTTTGAAAGCATTGGATGGAAGCAATAAATGACTTTTGGCTTTGTTAATGAGCTCGTCTGAAATCCTTTCATAAATAGCCAAAGTATTTATAATAAGCTTGAGAGAATGCTTCCTTCCTGAGGCGAAAATTATGAAATCATCAAAAAAACTCAAATGGTTGATTTAGGGGTCCTTCATTTCCATATAAAGACAATGATAAAGGGGTCTTCGTGAAGTCTGTTCAATGATCTGGAGAGAACCTCAGCTCCTAAAATAAATAGGGCTGCAGATAGGGGGTCGCCTTGCTTCAAACCTCTTGTTGAATTGAAAAAACGGTACCTCTTGCAACTAACAATGATAGAATACCAATTGTTGGCCATGATCCTCCAAGCCATATCAATAAAAACTTCGTCAAACCCCATTTTCCTGAGTATCAGGTAAATGTAGGACCATGAGACCCTATCATAGGCCTTAGCCATGTCCAATTTGATAACAACATTGCTACCAATAGTAGGTTTTTTTATCTGATGGTTGATTTCTTGAGCTAACATAATGTTTTCAGAGATGCTCCTACCCTTGACAAATCCTGATTGGTTGGAGGAGATCAGGCTAGGTAGAATAGGGGCTAACTTGAGACATAATAGCATAGAAATGATCTTATTACTGAAATTGCTCACGCTGATGGGCCTGAACTCAGAAAGTTTATTAGGGTTATTCAATTTAGGGAGGAGGACCAGGCAAGCATGAAAAAATATATTAAGGGAGCATTTTCCCACTCAAAAAGGCATGAATGGAAGCCAACATACCATTTTTAATAATGCTCCAACATTTTTGAAAGAAACAACCATTCATCCCATCAGGTCCAGGAGAAAAATTTGGATTCATGGAGAAAATCACCTCCTTCTGTACTTCAATAGTAGGAAGTGACTTCAATCTGTCATTTTGATCCTGAGTCACCAACCTGGGAATACAGTTCATAGGATTTTCATTAATGAATTTCTCTTCTCACATGAAAATGTTCTAAAGTGTTCACATGCAGCTCCTACAATGTGTTCATCCCCGTGAATCCACTCATCATTGTCATTAGGAATTTTGTGAATAAAGAGCTTCCTCCTTCTACCTCTTATCAAAGCATGAAAGTAGTTTTAGTTACCATCACCTTCTTTGAACCATTGGAGTTGTGACTTTTGTCTGAGAATAGAATCTTCAAGTTTCATGAATTTGATATATTCTGCATTAATACCATGAAGTGCAGTTCTATTTTCCTTAGTGTTGTCTTGAATAAGGTTTTGTTCTACCACCTTAAACTTCTCTTCATACTCTTTGACTCTGGCATAAATATCAGTAAACTGCATTTTGGACCAAGATCTAATTGTAGAAGCAACCCTTTTAATTTTCTGATTGAAGATCCACATGAGGTTCCCTTCTAGATGTCTGTTCCAGCAAGCTGTCACAATATCTAAAAAGGAGGTTGATCTTCCCAACAATTAAGAAATCTAAAGTATTTGATTTAGTTATCAGCCCTGGTATTCATTTCCATGACAATTAGAGAGTGATCGGACCCCACAGAAGGAAAGTGAGTGATGCTAGTGTGTGGCATGACTTGCAACCACTTATCATTATCCATAGCTCTATCCAACCTTTTCCATATCCTAAAGTTGATGCCCCTTTGATTAGACCAAGTGAATTTAGGTCCATTGAACCCCAAGTCCATAAGTCCACAAGCTTTAATAACCCCAATGAATTCTATGCTTCTTCTCATGATGTAAGGAATCCCACCAAGTTTTTTCCTCAGTATTTGCAATGACATTAAAATCACCCACAACACACCAAGGGGTGGTCTTTCTGGTGCTAGCATAATGAAACATCCTTTCCCATAAAGGTCTTCTGAGATAGTCTTTACATTTGGCATAAACAAAAGTCTTGATATAAGCTCCTTTTGATTCCACATGATTAATCTTACAAGTGATTTGTTGCTCATCAGTTTCTAGAACATTGCATGAAATGTCATTGGTCCAAAACAACCAAATCTTTCCATTAGAGTTGCTGGTAGCATGATCCATGCCAAGCATACTTTTAAACGTACTCATATGAGTACTGTCTGAAAAAGGCTCCAAAATGGCAATCATGGACAAGTGATGGATATTTTTGAGATTTTTTAGTCTTTCATAACATCATGGGTATTGATACCTCTAGTATTCCATATGATTGAGTTTATTATTGAGATGATCAGGAGGTGAATAATCTTGTGTTTGGTAATCTTGAATTGTCAGGAATTAGATGAGAAAACTTCTTGGAAGGAAATCTTTCCAGGTGTATGCCTCTAGGGGAGAGACGTTGCTTGCTGGTAACTCATTGGAGTTCATTTTCCAACTCAGTGTCATTATTAGGGCTGAAGGCTTTGATCAACAGTTCATTAGTCTCATCATAGTCATCCTGCGCATTTAGAGGCTGATTATCAACATCCACCTCATCTTTTGAGTTTTCCACGTCATATTTATCTATTTCCCTTGCCCTTACAGTTTTTTGCATCTGATCAAGAGGTTTGCCTGGGGATGGCATATTGTGCTGAGATTTAAGAGGGATCACATCTATTCCTTCTTGCTCTTCCACCATGATGAATTTCTTATAGGAGCTTAACCCCTCAGCTTGAGTAGTATTGTGGTTGGTATCAGTTACTTTTTGAGCTTACTCTTTGTGTTGATTCTCAGCCTTGTTTCTTGCTAGCATCCCTCTTCTTCTTGCTTGGTTTATTTTTACTTTTGAGTATTCACCTGGTTACTAGTGCTTGGTTTGTCACTCATATTCTTGTCCATAGATCCCTTGTGATGATTTTCACCCTCAACATTGTTGTGAACCTGCTGACTTCCTTCTTGAGTGTGTTGGTGAACCTGTTTCTGATATCCTGTACTAACCTTTGTTTTCTGTTTTGCAGCATTTATAGTGGTAGCAAGGGTTGGAAGGTCACTCCTATGGTTAGTCAATGGGTCCTCAGGCAGAACATGAGACAGTTCCCTCCCCGTAGGTTCCCCTTCCTGCTTGTTAGAAGGTTTCTCCTTCACAAACATCCTCCCTCCATTAACTTCATCAGTCACAATAGTGGGTTTTCAGGGTAATGGTTCTTATTGTCAACTTAATGATCATCATCAACAATAATTACAAGGTGTAGGTGTGGTGGAATCTGATCACCAGATTGCACATTCTCAACATCAGAGGAATTCAAATTCATACCTTATTTTTGCATGTCTTTCTGTGCATGGTTTGCCTTGGTCTGTTGTACCTGTACCTGTGAGTTCATTATCTTACCATGATACTGGTTTATATTGTGATTTTTATTTTTATGTTCGGTCTGAGTCTGCCATTGTTCCTCCTTGTGGGTATTATTATCTTCAGTTGGTTCTACTTTTTTGGTTTGCTTGTTTGAGTGCATCTGCTCCTTTTCCTCTTCATGTTGCTGGTTGATTTTAGTTTCTTTGCTGTTGTGTTTGTCTTTGCCTTTCTTACAAGCCTCCATGTCTTTTTTTTTTTTATTTCCTCATCTCTCATGTTCAAAGTGCATGTTCCAACATAGCGACCGTGGTGTTTACAATATAGGCAGTATGGGGGAACTTCCTCATATTCCACTACCTGCCACATACCTTTAGATGAATCATTTACATTAAACCCAATTCAAACATGTTGAGGTTTTTTGTTGGTGAGATGTATTTGAACGCTAACCTTTACAACACTTCCCCTAGTTTTCTTCAAAGAGGCAGAGTCAAGGTACAATGCCTTACAAAAGGGGGACAAAAGTGCAGTCATGAACTCCATGTAGTAGCAATGCCATTGAAGTTCAGGGAGAGTGATCCAAAGGGGAACTATAGGGGTTTGTTCCTCTGGTTTGAAGGTCGGAGTCCAAACTTGTAGCCTCCTTAGTTGCCCTTCAATGTACATCCATTTGTTTGTCCATACAGTAATGTGATCATCTTCATTGTCAAGGTCAATGTAAATGTTCCTCGAGTTAAAATGAGCAATATTAACTCCACCAGTAAGTTGGGTTTGAGCAATAAAACTTCTTCTCATAATCTCCATTTTGGGCATAGAGTTGGTGAATTTTCCAACAAGAGTGTATTCACATCTTTCTACCAAATTGATCATGAAATCCTCTTCATGGAAGGTTATTGAGGGGTATCCTTGTAGAGTGGTAATAACAAGGGGTAATGCTAACTGGGGTGACATTTTTGGCTTGATTGGCTCTAAGTCTAGTAGCTATGGATTGGATAACAGTGGGGGTGATTAACATTTTAAGGACACTTCATCCAATTCTAAGTGTCAACTATCGTTAGTCAGTATAAACCAAGTTGAATAAGTTGGGGTTGATCCCACAGAGAGTACCTTTCTTTGAATTCAAATATGAAAATATGACTGTGACCTTTTCAGCTAAACAAACACCACACTTAACAAGTTTATAAATCAAACTCCAAGATGTCGTTACCAACCTACTTCAGCAATCAACAAGGAACAATCAAATAATGAGATAACACTTGGGGGATTGAGTAACCAATTGTCGAATTTAACTTAGCGGGCGTACATCATTACCAACAATGTTAATTTGTTGTGGGTTGAATGGACTATAAGTAAGGCATTTTTCTCTCGAACAATTACCTTATTTCTGCTGAATTCTCTCGAACTTCAACACTATCAATAGGGCGCCCGACCCACGTTCTCATCAAATCTACTCTTTCAAGATAGATACATGGATGAATATCATGTTTCTCTTTCTCAAGCTGAAACTGTCATGACCCACTACTAAGGATGCCAAATTACTACGTTGGTTCTATACTTCACTCTCGAGCAAGCACAAAACTCTAAACTATATTGCACTAATCATGCAATAATGAGGTTAAACCATAGTAATAATTTAAACCCAGTTCAAATTAACACAAAAAATAGCTAATTGATGTCACCCATTTAATCAAATGCAATAATTGGTCAGATTGTCAAACCCCCAAGGTTAGGGTTTTAGCCAGTCATAGAAAAATATGAAATTCAATACTTGCCACATTATCCATTGCTGGGTAAACAAAATTCAAAAGTCAAAATTGAATAATATCTTCTCTATTACAAAACCCAAAATGAAAAACCTTGCTAAAATCACCTGAAATCAACAATAGTAATGTTTTTGCTCTCTATCTTTTATTCCTCACAATTGTTGAATGCCTTCTCTCTCTGGCAAAAATCAATTTATACAAGTTTGATGTGTGGCTTTTTGGGACAATCGGCAAGGATAGTCGGGCTTCGCCAAATGTTCGGCGACTTGCTGATCGACCTTCGTCTTGCCTTTATTCTTCACATCTTCTTAGTCCATCAACTGTAATTTTAGGCCAGCCAGATCGAGATTACCATTTCATTCCGCGATGCACCTTTTTGCCTTTTAACTCGCCCATCAGCACCTATTTGAATCTGCATCAACACTTTTGGCACGAGGTCATCCTTCACCGATGTGATCGGTGACACGCTGAATGGAACTGCTTCTCATCAAAGTTATTCCTAATCCAATCTCAGAGCTATGTATATTTAGGCGATAGAGGAGAAACTTGGCAATTAACCGAGTGATCTCGGTGACCATCAAGCTTGTTTTTCATCTTCTCTTTTTTGGCTTGCGTTGTCCTTGTTGAGCATTTCTGTCCTAGCTTAATTCCTCAACCCATATATCTGAAAATCAAGGTTTTCACATCAGTTATTAGCAAAAATGGAGCATTTTAGGTAAACTATGCAAACAAAGCCCTAAATGAGTCAAATTCTTGGACTCAAGTAAAACTCAAGTTTAGCAGTTCAAAAAGGATGTGTCAAACAGTTCTACAGAAGACTCAATCATGAATGCACATAACAAGACTCAATTTACTTATGCAAGGATCAATTGTGCACTCAAAGATTCAAGTTGTAACTCACCATTATCAAAGATTCTCAAGTTCACAATACTTGCTTCAAATGTAAGTTCAATCTCAACAGAGGTACACAAATGCCCTCACACAAAGATGATTCTATAATTACACACACTTGTTCAACAATTTATAGCTCCGGAATGACATGCAATTCTCACACTCACAATGATGAACACATGCATGACTTCACCCATTGGTTTGCCCTTATTTTTCAATCAACACTCGCTTCAGCTCACTCAAGATCAAAGAGGTCTTTTCAAGGCATTTAACTGGGCTGAGTGTAAAGGTATGTTCATATAGGTTCAGTGGATGCTATCCTCATGAAATGTGGTATGACCATCACTTTTTTTCTTTTTCTTCAACATTTATACCTATGCTCAAAATTCACTCCATTATTCTGTCATGACCTAAGGCTACCCCCTACACGTGAAATGGCGTACAAGGCTTCGAGAAGCCTCATAGCATATCATGAACATAAGAACATAGGAAAATAGTGCGGAATTTAAAACTTTTCTTTACAATTGAAGTCTTTTGTAAAATGAGAGAGTCTATAACACCATGTCTCAAACCATCTATACTAATTGGATTAAAACTCTTGAATGCAATCTTAGGGACATAGCCCTTATATAATTCTAAAGCATAAAAGAAAGAATTAAAGGACCTACTGGCAAAGCCCTCGAATAAAATGAGTATTCACCAATCTTCTTCTTCTTGATCTACTATGGTCCTAGCCACGAGGGTAGAATATGATATCTCCAAACCCTACACTTATAGAAAATGTAGAAATATGGGTTAGCACAAAGATGAACTAAGTATGGAATCCATGCATAAAAATCCTTTAAACATGCATAAAAAAGACATTTTAGTTGAAACCATGCTATATGCCACTTGTGAACATTTTCTTTGAAATAGTTGGAGAATGTAGTTCATAAGATAAATCATGTACAATTCGTCATAGCATAAATGATATCATCGTAATCACAAGCATAGTCTCCAACATAAACATAATACATACTCCAATCATCACAAGACATACTTCACATACATAATTACATACAAAGATCATCTCATCATAATAGAACTATTACATAAACAACCCTAAGCTATTCTTGTGCAATGCATAGATAGGATCTCATAATCTTATCTACACTAAGTATCACTCCTAGGCAACCATGATCATGCATAACATATCTTGGCTTTATCCATAGCCAACACTCATAGACAAGGAGACATTCACGTTCATAACTTGTAATAAGTAAAGTCACTCTTAGCAACAATCCATATCATGCATAGATAAATTCATGTATCTTCATAGCATAAGGAAACCAAACCATCACCCCTTTATAAGTCTACTTGTGCAATGTATAAGTGAAGTTCCATACCCCTATTCATACTAAGTAAAGCTCATTAAGAAAACATAAGTATAGTTCATGTTCATAATTCTTATAAAGGATACATTTAACTCATAATCATCGTATCATAAGAGAGACATACCATGCCCACTCTCAAAGTCTACTTGTGCAATGCATGAATGAAGTCCATACCCCCATTCGTACTAAGTAGAACCTTTTGAGGAACCATAGTACATAACTCATATCCTTTTCATAATTCATATTCTTATCTTATAGGGAAATAACCCTAACCAACATAGACCATGTTGAGCTACATGGAATCCGGTGTTCTACCCCCACACCAAAAAGAGGTGTCCTACTTGCCTATGGTAGAACTTACATTTTAGCTTTTAGGTGGATCCACTAGCTAAAGACCTATGTGGGCACATAGTTATGGGATAAGGAGATTGCTACTAGAAACCCAGCCTACAAACGTGGAGGTTTCAATCTCATGAGATAACTATATGGGGAACCCGGACTACTAGCGTGAAGGAACCCATCTCATACTCATATCTACTCGGTGCTAAGCATAATTCCCTTTAAATTAATATTAAGTCTTTGCTTAAGCCTATGTTCATGAAAGAATGCACTAGGCACTCAAACCAACATAATATCATAATAGCTCATAGATTCCTTAGGTGAGAATGTCCTTTCAACCTTAGAATCATCAACATGTGAGTAAACCTCTCACATCATATTCATAGTGTGTTCATGAGAATAGCCTTTCATTCAACACAACAATACTGTCATAGTCATAGACATATCATGCATAGTCATGTGTAAGGGTAAGGGAGAATGACCTTTCAACAACTACCAGAATTACACAATAGTCATAGGATCTTCACTTTCTAAGTGAATCATGAGTTCATACACAATTCTTGTCAACATGTACAAACCTTCATGATTTGCCCTTCAAGGGCTATGAATCAACTCAACCCAAACATCTAGAATTAGCATATTAGATTAGGGGACTATCACGATTCAATAATTCAATAAACAATATAGTCACTTCATAGTCATGTTCATACATGAGGTGTGTTTGTGTGATTGTCCTCTCCATGACACAACAACAACATTATCATCATGACACTTCAATCTCAAAGTGTTCATAAACATGCACTTACTATCATAATCGTACAAACTCTTCACATCTTACATTCAAGGATCATTCATCATGTTAAGTCAACACATCTAGCATTCACTATATTAGACATGGATAGAATCATGACTTAAGTAAAACATTCATTTCAGGCTTAAACTCATGTGATGACATTATAGGTCATGTGGGTGAAGTCTTTTCACAATTATGCTATAAACAACTTAACATACATAATAGCTTCTTTCTTAAAGCCTTGACATCTTTAGGTTATTCATTTTAGCTTTTACCTTTAAAGCCCTAGGAGTCATCTTCATGTTACAAGTCTTAATCTCAAGCAATGCCTCTCATGTTCATCATATATACCTAGTTCTCAAGGTAACCTAACCACATGCCTCATTCTTAATCAATTATAGTCATATAGGAGACGTACCAATTTCACCGTGATCCCTCATATAAGCCCTAATCAAATCAATTCATAAAGAAGTTCATCATCCTTAGAAGGTCACATCTAACCCTCAATTTGTCTCTTTCATGACATGACACTAGACTATACCAATTTCACCGTAGACCCTTAGTATAATCAAGGATACATATTTGATTATACTAGGATCATGTAATTAGACCAAGAACAACCATTATTCACATAATTGGGCCAATACTCAACAATTCGCACATAATTAGGTCAATCTAGAAAAGTGGAGGAAATCATGGGTCTATTGGGAATTTTCATCATAAAACAATAATACTCCATCAATCCAATCTTAATTCATCATAATAAACCATAATAAACCATAATAAACCATAATTAAACAATTGTAAACGTTTGGAAGAAGACCCATGACATAGATTGAAACCCTAGGTTTTTGGGGGATTTTGGAAATTTGAAATCATCTTTTGAAAGGGCTCCTTGAATGAAACATAATCAAGGATGAAGACTACCATAAATTGATGGTAGAAACTCCAAAAAATTGAGTGAGAAAGATGAAATCTTGAGCTTCAAACCTTAACTCCTTCTCCAATGGTGGTTTTTAGAGACAAAATATTTGGAGAGGAGGGTAATTTATATTTTGTGTTTAGGAAATAATGAATTGAAAAGGGGAGTTTAATACTTTTAAAACCCTTAACTAACTCTAAATAATCAATAATAACCATCCCCTAACTTAACTAGCCTTAAAAGGAATTTACTAAATTACCCCAAGATAGGCCGAGCTTGGACAAAATTGCAGGTGTGACTAACGAAACCCCACCCACAGATCGTGGGTGGGTCCATGAGCCGTGCTGGCTATCCGTGGTTGGTGACTGGAACTCCTCACCTACAACTTTGACCTACGACCAAGCCCTACGGGGAGTGGATGAACCTACGGGGCCTAGGTCCCATCCTTAGGTCCTTCAACCTTTGATAGCTTTTGGTTTTTAGGCAGCTTTGGGGGTTAGACCTTAGGGTCCTCCTCAAGGACCCTTGGTTAGTTCTTGGGGGCGTTGTACCTTGAAGTTTAACCCCTAAAACCCTAAACCTAAGATCAGGAACTCATAATACCACTTCAAACCCCATATAAAACTCAATCACACATTCATTAGGCTCTAGTTTCACTTGCTAGTTTTTTGGGTCATTACATATTCACTTCTCAAGGAATATCGGACACCCCATTTATTTTGCACTTTCACAACTTTATTTCTCAACTTTTTCGTTCTTTTTCTTTTTAATTCTTCTTTTGTTTTTGCTTCTTTCTTTGTATGGAGGGGTTCCATCTTTTTTACAACTGTGGATCAAAGGGGGACTTTTTTGCACTTCTTGATTTACCTTGTCCTTTCACGACACCCTCAACTTAGGCTTTTGGCCTAAGTTGGCTATTCAAAATAACCACATTTCATGAGGATTATAGGTGAATGGATCAAGAGGGGTTACAATTTCATGAAGTTTGTTTCAAGAAAACGGTAAAGCTCAAAGAGTGTTCACAACTCACAAGGTTGGCAAAAGAAGAGGTATAATGTCAAATTATTTCACTCTTTAAAATTGTTGGCTAAGATCATTTCAAGAGCTTGCATAATTTAGTAAACCGGACCAACGGGGAAAATTCTAGGTGTCATCACACATGGTTGAAGGTAATCTTATCACACAAGGCATTGGCACCAATATCAAATAAGACTCCATATTTTCGGTAGTGTGCAATGTTCATCACAAGAGACTCAATTTGATAATCAGCTAGTCACAATGAGATGCAAAAAAGCCGGCCTCATCGTAGCCGCACATTCATTTTTTGGTCGATTAAAACATTATTCAAATCATCGATATTCATCATAACAGATACTCAAATAACTTTTTTGAACAAGCAAGGGACTCACTGACAAAATACACACCACCAGAAAAAGCATTCAACATTGTCCCTAATGTGAGTAGAGACAAGATAATACCAAAAATGGAAAATAAAGATAAACTACTGATATGTAAACACTCAAAGAAAGGTGGCAAGGAATCTTCACTAAGTGCCCATTTGGCGAAATATTGTAACAGTCACCGAATTACTCGGCTATTCGCCCAATGATCTTGATATCGCCGTTAGTTCTAGTATGCAACACGGTCAGGAAAGGGTGAAAAGGCAGAATTGAAAGAGTTCGCCAAACCGGTCGGCGCTTCGCTTAATGGACTTGAAACCTCTCCGAATGACCCATTGGGTCATTACATCAGAGCAGGGGCAAAAGGGCGGAGAAAGTCGGGTCACCACATCACTTCGGTGAGTCATCGAGTGATGAAGTTTCCCCACCTAATGTTCCAGCATCTCAGCTCCATTTTCAAACTTCAGAAGGAGAACAAGGTCGAGCTCGCCAAACATCTTCGGCGATTCGCCAATTGAGTATTCACATCGCACAATTGATTTCATTTGCAAAATCAGCACACATTATTTGAAATATTAACACTTGGGTTGCCTCCCAAGAAGCGCCTTATTTAACGTCATGGCACAATGTGGAATTGCTCTCAAGCATCTTCCAGATACACCACTTCAATCAGAAAATTATCTTGGCATTCGCCAAAATACAACTTCTAGCGCTACCCATTCACTTTGAATGCATGTCCCTCTTTACCTTCGAGTTCAATGGCACCATTTGTGAACACTCTTGTTACTCTGAATGGACCTGACCATTTGGATTTGAGCTTTCTCGGAAAGAGCATGAGTCACGAATTATATAGCAAAACCCAATCTCCTACTCTAAACTCCCTCTTAAAGATTCTAGAATCATGCCACTTCTTCATCTTTTCCTTGTAAAGAGCTGAACTTTCATATGCCCTGAACCTGAATTCGTCCAACTCATTTAACTGATCTACTCTCTCTTTTAAAGTCTTTGTCCAGTCCATATTTAGAGCTTTCAATTCCCATAATGCTTTGTGTTCCAATTCAACCAGTAATGGCAAGATTATCCAAAGACTAGATGATATAGAGACATACGAATTGGTGTTTTGTATGCAGTGTGATACACCCACAGAGCATCATCAAGATTTCGAGACCAATCAGTCCTATTTGCATTCACCGCCTTGGCTAGGACACTCTTGATCTCCTAATTCAACACTCCAACTTGGATGCTCGTTTGGGAGTGATACATAGTTGCTACTTTGTGTTTCACTCCATACTTGCTCAATGCGGATGAAAAATACTTGTTGCAAAATGGGATCCTCCATCACTAATAATAGCTCGAGGAGTACCAAATCTAGTAAAGATGTAGCATTTTAGGAATTGAACAACAATTTTCCCTTCATTGTTCAGAAGTGCAGCCGCCTCCACCCATTTAGAAATATAATCTACCGCCACCAGAATATACTTATTACCAAACGAACTCACAAATCAGCCCATAAAATCTATTCCCCAGACATCAAATAACTCAACTTCTAAAATGGGCGTGAGAGGCAACTTGTGTCTTTTAGACACTCCACCTTGTTTCTGACATTGAGTGCACCTCTGAACATACTCCTGAGCATCTTTGTAAAGGGACGACCAATAGTAACAAATTTGAAGTACTTTAGCAGTTGTATGCACGCCACCATGATGACCTCCAACCAGTGAAGCGTGACAATCATGGAGAATTTTGATGGCTTCTTTCTCCGAAACACATCTTCTAATGATATGGTCTGCACACTCTCTGAATAAATATGGTTCATCCCAAAAGTACTTCTTAACATCGAACAAGAACCTCTTTTGTTGGTAGAAGTTCATTTCGTCTGGCATTACTCCACACACAACGTAATTGGCAAAATTAGCATACCAAGGGGATTGTTGGAGAGTTAACGTGAATACCTATTCATTGGGAAAGGCATCATTTATGTTTATCTCTAGCTCAGCATTTTCCTTGCCTTCCAATCTTGATAGGTGGTCAGCCACTTGATTTTCACAACCTCTCCTATCCTTGACTTTGAAGTCAAATTCTTACAACAGTAGTACCCACATTATCTACCTTGGCTTGACATCTTTCTTTCCCATCAGATAACACAGTGCATCATGATCAGTATGAACAACCACTTTAGTACCTAGCAAGTATGCACGAAAATTCTCAAACACATATACTACCACAAGTAATTCTTGATCTTTAACTGTATAGTTACGGTGAGTAGCGTTTCAAGTTTTGCTTGCATAGTAAATGGGGTGCATTAGTTTGTTGTATTTTTGCCCCAACACGACACCTAATGTCGTGCCGCTTATATCACTCATCACTTCAAAGGGTTCTAACTAATCGGGGTTAATGATAACAGGAGTGGAGATCAATTTCTTTTTCAAGCACTTGAAGGCCACCATGCAAGCATCATCAAAGTTGAATTTCACCTCCTTCTCCAAGAGTTTGCATAGAGGATGTGCAATTTTTTAGAAGTCTTTGATGAACCTCCGGTAAAAACCAGCATTCCCAAAGAAACTACGGATACCCTTCACTGAAATTGGTGGTGGTAACTTTTCAATCACTTCAATCTTTGCTTTATCAACCTCCAACCCTTTTTGCGACACTTTGTGACCTAGAATGATACCTTCCGTAACCATGAAGTAGAATATTTCCTAATTGAGGACCAAATTTGTCTCCACACATCTTTGGAGAACTTGTCCCAAATGTACCAAACATGTGTCAAAAGTGTCACCTACAACCGAGAAGTCATCCATGAAGACTTCCATTGAATCCTCCACCATATCAGCAAAAATAGATAGCATGCAACGTTGAAATATTGCCGGAGAAATACATAACCCGAACGAAATCCATTTGAAGGCAAAAGTTCCATATGGGTAATTGAAGGTGGTTTTATCTTTGTCTTCCGGAGTGATAGAGATTTGAATATAACCGGAGTACCCATCCAAAAAGTAATACCAACCACTCTCTGAAAGTTGATCAAGCATTTGATCCATGAAAGGCATGGGAATGTGATCTGTTTAGGTCCACGGGTTTAACTTCCGGTAATCCATGCATACTTGCCATCCGGTCACCGGTCTCATAGACACAAGCTCCCCTTTTTCATTTGGTACTACTGTGATGCCTGTTTTTTTAGGTACACATTGCAACGGGCTCACCCAGTTGCTATCCACAATTGGATAGATTACTCCTGCATCCAACCACTTTATTATCTCCTGTTTTACTACCTCTTTCATTGGTGGGTTCAATCTTCGTTGATATTTGACACTTGGTTTGCAATCACTATCAAGATGAATTTTTTTAGTGCAAATGCCAGGGGGGATGCCTACTATGTCAACGATAGTCCATCCTATAGCTTTGATATGCTTTCTCAACACCTCGAGGAACAATTATACCTACCATTCAAGTAAATCAGATGCAATGATCAAGGGTAAAGTGTTATTTTCCCCCAAGAAGGCATATAGAAGATGGGAGGGAGGTACTTTCAACTCTAAATTCGGTGGTTCTTTTGTGGATGTCTTAGCGGGAGGACTTTCTCAATTTTTTAGATCAATGTCCAGCTTTAGTGGAGTCTTAGAATAATCCCCCATCCATGAGAGTGCAACTACTACCTCTTCGTAGCCTTGAACTTCGAACTCATCATAGTTAACAAGCATGGCTTCAAGTGGTTCACTCATACACATCAAATAGCTCACACTAGCCACTGCCTCATCAATAACATCAATAGTAGAGACCTCATGAATACCACTTGGGTGCTTCATTGACTTACAAACATTAAAGGTTACTTCAACTTCGTTCACCCGAAACTTCAGTTCTCCGCTTTCAACATCCACCAATGCTCTCCCGGTTGCCAAGAATGGTCTTCCCAAAATGATGGGAATTTGAGCATCTATCTCACTATCGAGAATGACAAAATCGGCCGGGAAAATGAATCGGCCAACCTTTACCAATATGTCATATAGTATCCCCACCGGATGCTTGATAAATCGATGTACCATCAAAAGCCTCATTGTTGTGGACTTTGGTTCACCCAATCCAAGTTGCTTATAGATTGCGTATGGCATTGGGTTTATACTTGCTCCCAAATCACATAGTGCCTTGGCAAATTTGAGCATACCGATAGTGCAAGGAATGGTGAAGGCTCCGGGATCTTCCTTCTTTTTTATTTTCTCATTTGTCATAATTGCACTACAACTATGAGAAACTTTAATTTTTTCAAAGTCCAATCTTCTTTTCTTGGTGACTAACTGTTTCATGAACTTGGCATAACCCAGCATCTACAACAATTCTTCCACTAGAGGGAGATTAATCGATAATGTCTTGAACACCAATAAAAATTTCTTGAACTTCTCATCCTCATTCTTCTTTTAAATGCGTTGGGGAAATGGAGGAGATATCTTTGGTAAAGGTAGCACAAATTTTGGGATTGGATTATGTTTCTCCACATCTTTTTGTGTCTCTTTAACAATGCATTGATGGATGGGTATTTCTTCCTCCTCCATACCTTTGTCTTCTTCCTCATTTCCCGTCACATTGCCTATCGCTACTTTCCCACTACGAGTAACCACATCAGACCTCTATCACCATTTTCATTCATCATACTTGACTCCATTTGCGTGGATAGTTGTAACACCTCATAAATTAGTAGGTTGAACTAGAACCTAAACGTGAGGATTAACGTCAAGGGTTAAAGGCAAGGGGCAAGGGTTTTGGCTGAAGGCCATGGCTAGGGGGCCAAGGCTGCCTAAAAATAGCCTAGCCACTGCCCAAGAACCATGGGCAGGACCACGACTCATGGTCTTGACCACGACTCATGAAGCCCTCTCGTGGTGCCTAGGAGTGGGCTGCCTAGTCAAGGGTCAATTGGTAATTTCCTAAATAATTAGTTATTTTATTGGGTCGATTTTAATTGTTTTATATCACATATATAAATGGTTTTAAGTCTTTAAACACCCCATTTACTTCATTATTCCCAAACACCCAAAATAGTCATCTTCTCCAAAATTTCTCTCTCTAGAAGTTCCCAAAGAAGAAGAAGTGGAGACTAGGGCTTGAAGAACCAAGGTGTTTCTTCTCAAATTTAGGGTAAAACTCCATTAAGGTGTGTTAGTCTTCATCGTTTATTAAGTTTCATTCAAGGAGCCCTTTCAAAAGATGATTTCAAGTTTCCAAAATCCCCCCAAAAGCTAGGGTTTCAATTTAAGCATGGGTTCAATTCCAAAACATTTTCAGAGGTTTTTATGTGCTGAATTAGGAATAAATTACTGAATTAATGATGAATTATGATGAATTTAGCCTATGAACCCATGATTTCCACAAAATACTAAATTGTGAATTGTGATTTGGGTTGATTAATTATGAAAGCATATTGAATTATTTATGTCTATATTGAATTATGATATTCTTCTTATCTAATATAGTATTCTAGATGTTTGGGTTGTGATTGATTCATAACCTTGGAGGGCAATTTTCGTGAAGGTTGATGTATGATCATGATGTTATGTAAATGCTTTATGATTTTTATGAAAGTATTATGATCATGTGTATAGAATGTAAGTGTGTTATTATTAAAAGCTTATTGTCAATTAACAATCATGAATGATAATGATAGAATGTCAAAGGTTTCTCCAATGTAATGTTGTATCTTGAATTGATAGGCTTAGGCATCCTCTTTTTTGAAAATGAAAGTAATGTTGACTGATGTATCTTGAATTGGTAGGCTTAAGAATCCTCTTCTTGTGTAATGAATGTTTCTTGATTTAACGAATATTAATCGATAGGCCAATGGAGTTTCTTTCATAAATGACTAATGAAGTATTCTAAGGCTTTGTTTTGAATCGATAGGCTAATGACATTCCTTTCATAATGATTCAATGAACTAATGTACCATGAATTGATAGGACAATGGCATTCCTTTCGTGTGTATAATGATGTTATGATGAATCTTGAATCGATAGGCCAATGGCATTCCTTTCATGAGGATTCAATAAGCTATCTTAATAATGTATCATGAATCGATAGGCCAATGGCATTCATTTCATGTGTGTGATAATGTACCTTGGGTCCATAGACCAATGTCATTCCTCTCAAGTACAGTAATGTAATGTGAATGAACTACTCTATGGGAATGGAGGCTAAGTACCGAGTGGATAAGGTAAGATGGAAGCTCTCCCAATGTTAAACCGGGTTTCAATGAACATCTTTCTTATCCCATAACTATGTGCCCGCATAGAATATTAGCTAGTGGATCCACCTAGGCTAAAATGTTACCGGTCCTACCTTAGGTAAGTAGACCAACCCTTTACGTTGTGGGATAGACACAAAATTTCATGTTATGCTCACATAGTCTATGTCGGTTAATGCTTATTCCCATCATATGAGATATGTGATATTGTTTCTTGAGAGGTTCTATGAAGTGTGGGTGGTAGTATGGGATGCCATCCATGCATTGCACGAGTAGGATTTGAGAGGGCGATGGTGTGATTCTCCAATGTCCTAATGTCTAATGAATGAATGTGCTCTTAATGAAGCTAATGATAATGTTGACTTAAATGCTTAATGTAATGATGCATGATTTATTGGGATTGTATTATGAGTTACTTTGCTTGACACGACTTATGAAATGTTCATGTTCCTTATGTATGAGTATTGTCTAAAGATGAAAAGGAACAATAGTAAGTCCACTTTTGGTGGCCTGAAAGTGGTACTTAGTATGGATTGTGGTATGAGACGCTATTCATACACTGCACAAGCATAGCTTAGGGTTACTTAAGGTGAAGGATCTAATGTGATGAAATGGTTTATATGTTGGTTATGTCTATATCTTATTCCTCTTATACATATGCTCATTATGTTTCTCAAAATTGGCATATAACATGATTTTCAAATAAAAATGTCCTCTTTAAGCATGGTTTTTACTTGGCTACCATACTTAGTACATTTTTTTGTGCTACCCATATTTCTTCTATATTTCTAAAAAGTGTAGGTTTGGCAAGTGAGTTGATTTATTCTAGTTCAAGCTTGGGTTGACTATTCATCAAGTTTGTGGTATGGCCTCATGGATCCTAGGACAAGTGCTTTATTGTCATTTCATTTCTTCGTTGTACTTGACACTTATAATACTTTCTATTTTAAGAGCCGTGACCCTAGTTTTGATTCAAATGTATTAGATGGCCATGTGAGACAAATAGACTTCCGCTTTTTTAAATGATGATTTTTGATTGTATGGATTTAAACAAAAGTGTTAAATTCCGCACTATTTCTATTACTTATATGATGACATGCTCTGAGGCTTGAATGAGACTTTTTGGAGTGTAATACGTCGTGTCACGTCCGGGGTGTAGGCTTGGGTCATGACAAACATGGTATCAGAGCATAAGATTTTGCGATGGTTTTTAGGATTGATGTCTCACAAGCCACATCGAGTAGAGTCTTGTTCATAGTGTGAAGCGTGCCACATTTATGAATGAGAGGCTATAAGACGTTCGGAAACTACACTTCTTTCATTACTCTTTAAGTCATGCCTTAGAGTTTTAACTCTATAAAAGTCCTTTTCCTAACCCTTCTCTTGTGTTTATAGGATATGAACACAAGAAGGGCGACCACAAGAAGGATGGAAGAGGAGAATGTCAATGAAGGAGTTCCTCCCCAAGGTCCTCAAGGTGACCAAGTTCCCCAAGGCAATCAAGTTCCGATTGATCCTTCGGCCATATCTAATGAAGAATTTATGTCGACTCTTGTAATGATGGCTCAAGCCGTAACTACTCAAGCCTAAGCCATGACGGCCCAAGCTAATAGGGGTGTTGAAACTCATGTGAACCCTATTGTGAGTACTATGACTTCTAGGTTGAGGGATTTTGTGAGGATGAATCCTCCGATGTTTCTTGGTTCCAAGGTGGGAGAGGATCCCCAAGATTTTTTCAATGAGGTATATAAGGTAGTTAATGCTATGGGGGTGATTTTTATAGAAAAAGCGGAACTAGCCGCTTATCAATCGAAGGATATTGCCCAAGTTTGGTTTAATGAAGGGAAGAGCAATAGGCCGGTTGGAGTGGGTCCCATAGATTGGGATGTGTTTAAGAAAGCATTCCTTGATAGATTATTTCCCCGTGACAAAGAGGGAAGCTAACGTGGAGGAATTTATCAATATTAAGCAAGTTAGCATGAATGTTCAAGTGTATTCTTTGAAATTTACCCTATTGTTTAAGTATGGTCCATATTTGTTGCCTAACCCAAGGGATAAAATGAGTAGATATGTGATGGGTGTGTCCAACTTAGTTGAGGAAGAATGTCGTAAGAAAATGCTCCGTGGTGACATGGACATCTCTAGGCTTATGGTATATGCTCAATCAATTGAGGAGTCAAAACTTAAGAGAAAGAATAGGGAGATGAAGAGAGTTAGATCTGATGATCAAGGTCAACCAAGGTTCAAAAAGAGAGCTCCAAACCAAGATTCTTCGAGCACTCCTAGGGTTAACAAAGAGAAAGGTGGTAGACCTCCATTTTATAAACCTACTTGCACCAATTGTGGGAAGAAACATCATGGGAAGTGCCTATCCAGTACAAATGGGTGTTATGGTTATGGAAAGAGTGATCACCCAGTGAGAAATTGCCCTACAGTCACGGCAAAGGGAAGAGAGGCCAACCAAGCTTCTCCTAGTGTTCCGGATTCTTATGCTACAACTAATAGTCATTTCTATGCACTTCAGGCTAGTGAGGACAGAGGAGCCCTTCCGGACGAAGGCACCGGTATGTTCATAGTTCCTTAAAGTTGTGAATGTTTTATGTAAGTCCCTATGTTATTGTGTTATTTTGATGATTGGCCTTAGTATGGGTTTACTCCCAAGGGGGGGATGATGTGTTGGATAGTAAGGTTTTTGAGAGTTTTGACATCTTTATCACTTTCTTCTATTCCTATTCAAGCTTGACACCAAGAGTTCCTTGTAACTTGTTTCATGATTTGGAGTCATGTGTGATTTATGTATTTCCATGATCTCCTTATGTTATGCATGTTCTTGATGAATTATGTTTAAATTAGAAATTAGCTTTTATGATTTATGTTCCTCATGTTGATGTGTATTTAGTATGAGTTGGCTCTATGCTTCATGAGGTGAATTGTTGGCATTCCTAAATGTGATTTTTAGAAGTAATTGCTTCATTTGCTTAATGATGTTATGATGAGCATGATTTGAGTTGAAGAAGGAAATTCCTCCAATGAAATGAGAAATGTTAATGTTTTCATCCATAATGGGTTTGTAGATATAGTTCCTACTTCCTTGTGTTCCATTGACTTTATTGATATGGAGTTGATGTTTCCTCCTATGATTTGTGCATTATATTGATGTGTCATGCATGATGGGCTTCTAGTCTTGAGTCTTTAAATTCCGTAAGGTGTTTAAATGGTTCATTCGATGACGAATGTTACCAAGGGGGAGATAATGTAACACCTCAGAAATTAGTAGGTTAAACTAGAGCCTAACAGTGAGGGTTAACATCAAGGGGCAAGGGTTTTGGGTGAACGACATGGCCAGGGGGCCAAGGCTGCCTAAAACTAGCCTAGCAACTGCCTACCATGACCAAGAGGGTCTTCACGACCATTCGTTGTGCTACCCGTGGTAGGTGAGGAAGTGTGCCCCCAAAAGTGCCCAAGCCAAGGCTTCCCTTCACGAGCCACTTCATGGCTCGTGGTCATGACCATTGACCATGGGAAGGCTCGTGGGGTTGCCTTAGCCTCATGAGAGATATGCCAAGATAAGGGAGCTACTGGTCAAGGGACCACAGGCAGCACCACGAGCCGTGGTGCCCTTGATGGATGGTGAAGGGGCTCGTGAAGTCCCCTTAGGCGTGTGGGAGGCAAGGCTTGAAGCCTAGCTACTCCCTCAAGACCACGACCTTTACCATGACTCATGGTCTTGACCACGGATCATGGGAGGTTTCGTGGTCACACCTTCAACTTTTAGAGGCCAAAACCCCAAGCCATAGCCACTGCCGAAAGACCACGGGCAGGACCATGACTCGTGGTCTTGACAATGACTCGTGGTCTTGACAACGACTCGTGGTCTTGACAACGACTCGTGGTCTTGACAACGACTCGTGAGGCCCTCTCGTGGTGCCTAGGAGTGGGCTGCCTAGTCGAGGGTCAATTGTTAATTTCCTAATTAATTAGTTATTTTGTGGGGTCAATTTTAATTGTTTTATATCACATATATAAATGGTTTTAAGTCATGAAACACCCTATTTACTTTATTATTCCCAAACAAACAAAATAGTCATCTTCTTCAAAATTTCTTTCTCTAGAAGTTCCCAAAGAAGAAGAAGTGGAGGCTAGGGCTTGAAGAACGAATGTGTTTCTTCTCAAATTTAGGGGAAAACACCATTAAGGTAAGGTCACTTTTCATCCTTGATTAAATTTAATTCATGGAGCCCTTTCAAAAGATGATATCAAGTTTCCAAAATCCCCCAAAAAGCTAGGGTTTCAATCTAAGCATGGGTTCAATTCCAAAACGTTTTCAAAGGTTCATATGTGATGAATTATGAATAAATTTCTGAATTAATGATGAATTATGATGAATTTACCCTCCGAACCTATGATTTCCCCAAAATACTAAATTGCCAATTGTGATTTGGGTATATTGATTATGAAAGCATATTGAATTGTTTATGTCTATATTGAATTAGTTATTGAATTATGATATTCCCCTTATCTAATTTAGTATTGTAGTTTTTTGGTTTGAGATTGATTCATTGTCTTGAGGGAAGTTTTCATGCAGGTTGATGTACGATCATGATGTTATGTAAATGCTTTATGAGTTTTATGAAAGTATTATGATCATGTCTAGAATGTAATTGTGTTATTATTGAAAGCTCATTCTCAATTAACCACTCATGAATGATGATGATAGAATGTCAAAGGTTTCTCCAATGTAATGTTGTATCTTGAATTGGTAGGCTTAGGAATCCTCTTCTTGTGTAAATGAAAGTAATGTTGATTGATGTATCTTGAATTGGTAGGGTTAGGCATCCTCTTCTTATTTAATGAATGTGTATTGATTTAATGAATATGAATCAATAGGCCAATGTCATTCCTTTCATACATAACTAATGAAGTATTCTAAGGCTTTGTTTTGAATTGATAGGCCAATGGCATTTCTTTCATAATAAGTCAATGAACTAATGTACCATGAATCAATACGCCAATGGCATTCCTTTCGTGTGTATAATGATGTAATGATGAATCTGGAATCGATAGGCCAATGGCATTCCTTTCATGATAATTCATTTAGCTATCTTAATAATGTACTGATGTTTGTGTAATCAATGAAACGTCTTATAGTTCGGGTGTCTACGATCGTGCAATAGTATAGTAACCCAAACAAGGGTTGGGATCGAGACCCAAGGGAGTGGTTTCAGAATTAATTAGAAAAATAAAATTTATTCTAATTAGTCGTAGCTAAAGACATTAACGATTAAAAACATTGTAAATTAAAGGGGGACACAAGAGTGTCAATTAACAATGGTTTTTTTTGTCACTAGTAAGTAAAAATAGCAAAATAAACAAAGATTTCTAAATAACGAGAGGGGATTCTTGGGATGTGACCGGAATACGGGAAATTATTGGGTACATGCTTTTGATAGAAAATTTATAGAGTAATAGTAACTAGGCTAAGCTTTACGTTGGAATAAACTTTCTCTCGAGAAACCTACCCTATTTCAAATGGGTTCCTCTCGGACACCCACTTTCCCCATGATAACCAGCCTACGCCTTACCCCACTCACTCTCTCGATCTAAGTGTTAGGATATGGGACTAAGGTTCACTCTCTTGAGCTGAACATCATGTCGACCCACTCATTAGGTCATCAATATAATAGTCTTGGTTTCGCGACATCTCTCTCTCGCAAGCCGAAAACACAAATAAACTTGTATTTGCAACTAAAAATTTGTTAAATTCATCCACAACTACTAGATGAAATCACCATTAAACTACATCTAATCTATCAACAAGCAAGACCCAACAACAATCTTAACCCATATTCGCTAAATCACACCCCAAGAATTGGGGTTTTAGCCACACATCAAGAGATAGAAATTTATACCTAAATGAGCTTGCATTCAAATGGGTATGAAGATTTAAGTCTTGTTACATGCAAAGAATGAAGAATCCAAGAGACCCAAGTCCAAATCCTCAGAGATGAAACTCTCTTCTTCTTCAAGTTTTCAAAACCCTCTCAAACTCAGCAAAAATAAAAAGTACTAAAAATTATATTAATTTGTTCCACACTAAAAATTTGATACTAAACTACAACTCTCAACGAGTATTTATAGTTCTCAAAAATCTGTGTTGCAGCGGATCATTCGGTGACATTAGTCGAAATCGCCGATCAACTCGTTGATTCTCCCTTTGGTGTAGTTCATTGCCGTCTTGCACCATCCTTCAGCATCGTCGTGCTCTGGGTCATTAGGAGACATGGTACTACCTCGTGGAACTTCTCGGCAATGCGCTGACTGTTTTTTTTTTCCGCCGACTCGATCCTTTCCTTCAGAGCTCAGCACACTGGAATAAAAGGTGAAGTAAAACCCTTCGGCGACTTGCCAAGTGGACTCGGTTATCGTCAGGCCTTTATTTCTTCGTTCTTTTTCTCCCTTTTCATTCCTTTTTGCGACGTAGTGTCCATGCTTTCCTTCAAACTTCAAATACCTCAAACTTAAGTGTTTTCATAAGATATTGAGATAAAATAAGCATTTGAGGACACAATTTCTATTAAAATATAACCCTAAATGAGTCCAATTTGTGGACTCATCATGTACCATGAATCAATAGGCCAATGGCATTCCTTTCATGTGTGTAATAATGTACCTTGGGTCGATAGGTCAATGGCATTCCTCTCAAGTACAATAATGTAATGTGAATTAACCACTCTATGGGAATGGAGGCTAAGTACCAAGAGGATATGGTAAGATGGAAGCTTTCCCAATATTAGGTCGGGTTTCAATGAACATCTTTATTATCCCTTAACTATGTGACCACATAGGTTATTAGCTAGTGGATCCACCTAGGTTAAAATGTTACCGGTCTTACCTTAGGCAAGTAGACCAACCCTTTACGGTGTGGGATAGACACCGGATTCCATGTTAAGCTCACATGGTCTATGTCGGTTAATTCTTATTCCCATCATGTGAGATACGTGCTATGGTTGCTTGAGAGGTTTTATGAAGTGTGGGTGGTAGTATGGGATGCCATCCATGCATTGCACGAGTAGGCTTTGAGAGGGCCATGGTGTTATTCTCCAATGTCCTAATGTTTAATGAATGAATGTGCTCTTAATGAAGCTAATTAGAATGTTGACTTAAATGCATAGTGTAATGATGCATGCTTTATTGGGATTGTATTATGAGTTACTTTCCTTGTCATGACTTATGAAATGTTCATGTTCCTTATGTATGAGTATTTTCTAAAGATGAAAAGGAAGAACGGTAAGTCCACTTTTGGTGTCCTCAAAGTGGTACTTAGTATGGATGGTGATATGGGACGCTATTCATACATTTCACAAGTATAGCTTAGGGTTACTTAAGATGACGGCTTTAATGTGATGAAATGGCTTAAATGTTGGTTATGTTTGTATCTTATGCCTCTAATAATTATGTTCATGATGTTTCTCAAAATTGGAATATAACATGATTTTCAAATAAAAATGTCCTTTTAAGCATGGTTTTTTAATGGCTATCATAATTAGTACATTTTTGTGTGCTAACCCATATTTCTTCTATTTTTCTACAAAGTGTAGGTTCCGAGAAGTAAGTTGATTTCTTCTAGTTCATGCTTGAGTTTACTATTCATCAAGTTTATGGTATGTCCTCATGGATCTGAGGACAAGCTCTTTATTCTCATTTCATTTATTTGTTGTACTAGACACTTATTAGACTTTCTATTGTAAAGGTTGTAACCCTAGTTTTGATTCAAATGTATTAGATGGCCATGTGAGACAAATAGACCTCCACTGTTTGAAATGATTATTTTCGATTGTATGGATTTAAAGAAAAATTTTAAATTCCGCACTATTTCTATTATCATATGTGATGACATGCTATGAGGCTTGTATGAGACTTTTCGGAGTCTTATACACCGTGTCACGTCTGGGGTGTAGGCTCGGGTCGTGACAAAAGTAAACTCAACTGACCTTCAAGGAGTTTGATTGCATCTACATGAGAGTTCACTCTAGTATTCAACGACGAAAAATCAGCCTTCATTCCTTTTCAAAAGTAATCCGAACCTTCAACTTTGTCAAGGATGCGAGATAACAAGTCATTCGCTCGGGGGCTGCTTGCACTCCATTTCAACTTCAGACTTTTACTTGATTGAGTGTGGTCTTCTTCATAATCATCCTCCCTTCTCCAATACTCACTTTGCTCAGCCCATCCTTGATGATATCTTCTTTCCTCTTCCTCTTTGTGAAAGTTCCAACCTTGATTCCCACCTCGTTGTAAATAGCGTGGGTGGAAACCCTCCTCATATCTCTTGGAATTCCAACCATGATTCTTCCCCGGTTTTGAATAACTCGAGAAAGGATCCTCATCAACTCTAAACATTCCATTATTTGTTGAGCAATAAACTGCCTATGGGGGCTATGATGTTGTCTAATAGGACTATGTTATCGCCAAAGAGGGCTATGTGTTGCCTACAAGGCTATGTTGATGCAAAAGAGGGCTATGTGCAGCCCAGAGAGCTATGATGTTGCCTAAGAGGGCTATGTGCTGCCTACGGGGCTATATCATTGCCAAAAGGGCTATGTGACTTCTTACAAAGACAAGGGGCTACCGATAAGGTTATGTAGATTGATTTGGTACCTTGTGGGCTTATGGGGGCCTAAGTAGGTGGTATGTTTTTTGTACCTACCGGGCTTATGGGGGCTTGGTTAGGTTGATGTTTGATCATTATTGTGTTTTATTAGATTCAGTAGTGGGTTGGAATGCTTATCTAAATTTGATTTCCTAACCTGATTGCTTTTGGTATATTATGATTCTTGCTCATTTAGTCTACAACTTTGCATACTCTGTACATTATTTTGTACTGACGCCCCATTGCCTGGGGGTGCTGCATTCATGCATGCAGGTCCCAACAGACATCCGAGTAGACCTCCTCAGCAGCAGGATTGACTTCTATACGGTTGGCTAGCCCTTTCCTTCGGAGCTGCCAGAGTGTGGAGGTTTGTTAGCTTTTGTTGTATATATTTTTATGGGTAGGCTGGGGCCCTGTCCCACTAATCTTTACTACTCTTAGAGGCTTGCAGACTAGTGTGTGGGGTGTATAGCTACGTTATGACCATGCTGGTATATGTGGTTGGTTTGCTGAAGCTTGTGAGCTGTTTGATGTATTGATTTGATATATACCTGCTTTTAGTTTTGGTATAGATATCATGGTGGCCTCGACGGCCCAATCAGGACTTCTGTGCTAGTTGGCTATTTATTTACATGATCTCTTGGGATAGCTGTTTCTTTTATAGATCAGTTGACAGGGGCCTTGCCGGACGAGGGCTTAGTTTTAAGCCGAGATATACTTGTTTGTTTTCTTGATTATTTGTGTGGCTGCCATGCGCTAGTAGCAAATGGTTCAGCAGGGTCGGCTCGGGCCTGAGTTTTGGCATTAGGAGCCAATTGCGCCCCCTAATTTGGGGTGTGACACAATGTTAGGTTAGAGTTCCAATGAACATCTTCCTATCCCATAACAATGTGCCTACATAGGATATTAGCTAGCGGATTCCATCCGAGCTAATGTTAATCGGTTTACCTTATGCAAGTAGACCAACCTTTACGATGTGGGATAGTACATCAAATTCCATGATCTAGCTCTCATGGTCTATGCCGGTTAAACGCTTATTCCCATCATGTGAGATGTGCACTCTAGTTACTTGATAGGTACTACAAAGTGTAGGTAGTAGTATGGGATGTTATCTATACATTGCATGAGTAGGCTTTGAAGGGGCTATAGTGAGTTCTCTAAGTCTTAATGACTAAATGTATGAAAGTCCTCTAAATGCATGAATGTGTCCTAAATGAACCTAATGAAGAATGTTGGTTTAAATGCTTAAATGTAAAGATGCATGCTATACTTGGATTGTATTATGAGTTACTTCATTGTCATGTCTATTGTATATGAATGTGCCTTGTCTAGGGTGACTTCAAAGAAGTACTTAGTGTGAGTATTAGTATGGGATGCTACTTGCACATTGCACAAGTATAACTTAGAGTTGTCTTAGATGTTGGTCTTAATGTGATGATGTGATTCATGTAATGTTTGTGTCTCTTAAATGCTTTGTTTTGTAAAGGTGGAACGGATGAATGGTAAGTTCACTTTTGGTGACCTTAAGGTGGTGCCTTAGTGTGGGTGGTGGTATGGGATGCTATCCATACATTGCACAAGGTATAACTTGAGGGTTACTTGAGGTGGAGGTTCAAGGTGAAGGTAAAGGGTTATATGTGATTTTGCTCAAATGTGAATTATGTGACTTTGTATGTTGGTGGTGACTTATATTATGCCTCTCTTGTATCAATGTTCATGAAGTTTTACAAAAATGGCATAAAGCATTACTTTCAACAAAATATCCCTTTTAAAGCATGTTTTTGCATGGTCATCATACTTAGTACATTTCTGTATGCTAACCCATATTTCTTTACTCTTATGAAGTGTAGGGATTGACACTCGATTTGATTCTCCATAGTTAAGCTTGGGATGAGAGTTCTCTCAAGACCTCTTTTGGTATGTCCTCATATGTCGAGGACAAGGACTTTATGTTACTAGTTTTCTTTATGTTTTAAGACTTTTGTCTATACTTCGATTGTAAAGGGTCGTGACCCTATCTTGTTTAAGTTTGTCTAAGATGGCCATGTGAGACTTAGTATTCCGCTGCTTTATAATTGAGTTTTTGATAGTTTGGTTTTAAATAAAGTTTTAATTCCACACTATTTCTATATGTCAAATGCAATGAATGAGCTAAGAGGCTTGTACTAGACCCCTTCGGGGTTGAGTACGCCGTGTTACGACTAGGGGGTGCTCTCGGGTCGTGACAAACTTGGTATCAAAAAATAAAATTTTGGAAATGATCTTTAGGGTTAATGTTTCACAAGCCACGTCTAGTAGAGTCTTGTTCATCGGTGTGAGTCGCGACACATCTATGAGTGAGAGGCTATAGGATGTTAGAAAGTTACACTTCTTTCATATTCTTGAAGCCGTGCCTTAGAGTGAAGTTCTATAAGTTTCCTTTTCCTAATCCTTCTCTTGTGTTTATAGGAAATGAATACAAGGGCTAACCCGAAGAGAGTGGAAGAGGAGATTGTTAATGAGGGAGTTCCTCCCCAAGGTGATCAAGTGCCTCAAGAGAATGAAGTTTCGGTTGTTCCCCCGGACATGACTAATGAAGAGATTAGGTCGGCTTTTATAACCCTAGCCTGAGCCATGACGGCTCAAGAGAATAGAGATGTCAGGCCTAGGGTGAATGCTAATGAGAGTACCCTGACCTCAAGATTGAGAGACTTTGTGAGGATGAATCCTCCTATCTTTCTTGGCTCTAGAGTGGGAGAAGATCCCCAAGAATTCTTGGATGAAGTTTATAAGATAGTAGATACTATGGGAGTAACTTCTAGGATGAAGTTTTAATTCTGCACTATTTCTATATGTCAAATGCAATGAATGAGCTAAGAGGCTTGTATTACACCCCTTCGGGGTCGAGTACGCCGTGTTACGACTAGGGGGTGCTCTCGTGTCATGACAAGATGACTGATGTAATAGCCAAAAATGACCGTTATTTGCTTTTTAAAAACCTATGACACTTTTTTTAAAGTGAGTCTAATTCACGCACTTGAGTTGTTTTTGCCACATAGTATGACAAGTCAGGAAAAGGGGATTTAAAATGTCGTGTTTCAGTGGGTTCGAGGGTTCAGTTGACAAAGTCGTGAGTAAAAAAGATGGTAGGCGATAAATGGAGCCAAGTATAGGAGCCTCCTAGACCATTCCGCCTTTATAAAATAACGTTTGGCTTTAAAACAACATGTAGCTTATGAGATTTAAAAAAATTATTAATGCGTTGCTTGATTATATTGGATTTATAAGGTACTTTATAATTTTTGTCTTTAGAGATAAAGCCTAGATCAGGAACTTAAAGTTAATATGAAGTAGTAGAAAAAGTATTTACTCCCTCCGTCCATTTTTATTTGTCATGTTGTGTTTTTTGAAAGTCAATTTGACTAATTTTCAAAGTTAAATTATATTACATTAATTTGATATTTCAAACAAAAAATTTAGATATTCAAAAACTATAAAAAAAAAGTACTATAAATTACTTCTTTTTTTTGCATATTACTATGATGAAAAAATACATCATAAAATATTAATTGAAATTGTTTTTATAGTTTTACCCTAAAAAAGGAAACTATGACAATCATATCATATATAATATATTTATATAAAAGAGAACCCTATGTCCGCCTACGTGGAGCCACCACAAGCAAAAATTTCCTTTTAAATTTATTTATCTCCAAAATTACCCTTCCCCTTTCATGAAAAGATGTGACTTTTATGAAAAGTTGTGACTTTTATGAACATTTGCGACTTTTATGAAGAGTTGCGGCTTTTATGAAAAATTGTGACTTTTATGAAATGTTGTGACATTTCTGAAGGGTTGTAACTTTTCCAAAGAGTTGTGACATTTCCGATAAGGCACAAAAAACATTTGTTCACACTATCCTTTATTTCTATAAATAGAGGGATTTCCTCTCATTTTAAAACAACGAAAATTCTGAACTTCTTCTTCTTTTGCACAATTAAATATTTGTGTACTTTGCCCCTGTTGAGTGGCTCACTGAGACCATTGTTTCTGTATCAATACACTTGTGAATAGAATCATTCCATCCTGAGAGAATCTATTCCTTCAAACCTCGGGTACTAGAGGGGAATAATTTCTTTAAGGGGACATTGTGCATTCAGTGGACTCATTTTTTCCTTTCTGTTTCATTCTATTGTTATAGATCCAGGTATATTTTTAACAATCATTAATTTGTGCTTATGATATTAATTGTTGTTTTTGAGTACATGTTTGAAATGTTGTTGTTTATGTTTCCGTAAAGTTATTGTTATAATTGTTAGTATAGATAAAGATTATAGAAAATTTAATATCTCATGTTCATGTTCATCGAATTTCCCAAAAATATCAAATAGTAACACTTTCTGGAGGCAAATGATAAATTATAAAATCAAATTAAAGATGATTGATTGAAATAAATGATAAGATATTATAATTATCATTTTCCTTTATATTATTAATGTTTTTTACTACGTAATCAGACAACATAGTGTTTTAGCTTTAATGACTGATAGGTTTGAAGTATTATTTTATAAATTTTGTGATATCAAATATACGCACGAAGCGCGGGTAATTTTACTAGTATATATATACATAAAATAGAACCTTATGTCCGCCTACGTGGCGCTACCACAAACCAGAATTCCCTTTTAATTTATTTATTTCCAAAACTTGCCTTCCCCTTTTATGAGAAGTTGCGACTTTAATGAAGAGTAAAGACTTTTATGAAGAGTTGCGATTTTTATGAAGAGTTGCGACTTTTATGAAAAATTGTGACTTTTATGAAAAGTTGAGACTTTTATGAAGAGTTGCGACTTTTATGAAAATTGTGACTTTTATGAAAGGTTGTGACCTTTTCAAAGGGTTCCAACTTTTCCAAATAATTGTAACATTTTCGATAAGGCACAATAAACATTTGTTCACACTACCCTTTGTTGTCTATAAATAGAGGAATTTCCTCTCATTTTAAAACTACAAATTTTTTGAACCTCTTCTTCTTCTTCTTTACAATTAAATATTTGTGTACTTTAGTCCTATTGAGTGCCTCACTGACCATTGTTTATGTTATAGATTCTGGTATGTATTTTTATCGTCATTAATTTATACTTATGCTATTAAGGATAAATGATAAGATGTAATGATTTTCATTTTCCTTTACATTATTAATGTTTGTTACTATGAAATTTTGTATGTAAGATAATATAGTGTTTTAATTTTAATGACTAATATATTTTAAGTATTATTTTATAAATTCCATAATATTAATTTTAGTAGTTAAAAATGAAAGGAAGTAGTATATGAATTATCTAATTGAAGGACGCCTGCAATTATGTAATAATCCAAATATAAGAAGAAAAATTGAACGACGCCAACAAATAGCAATTATCTGATCCATGGAGCTGAGTGGAACAAACGGACTCCGTAACGGCATTTGCGAAAACTGAGAATTACGTCAAATCACATATGCTATTTATTCATCATCAAGTTCAAGCCGCCGTGACATTAGGGAACAAAATTAAATGCCTTGAACGAGGTATCATCCGTAATTCAATGCAAAATCATTTTCGATAACACCACAACACTATTATCTAGATGAATTCTCCGGCGACTCTCCGATATCTCAGCCCTAGTTTGAGCTTTAGGAAACCTAATTCCTTTACTAAACAGTTAGTATTCAACATCAAGTTGCCTTCAAACTGCAAATTTCCGCCCAATCACAACTGTTGTTTCAAATTGATAACTGCTAACACTTTCTTCACCTCGGTTCTGAGTAATCGATTACGAGTTTCTTCCAATGATTCTCAATCTCAATCAGTACAGCGACAAGGGAGCTTTGTGGAGTTCATCACTTCGGAGAGAGTGAAAGTTGTGGCAATGATAGCCTTGTCTTTGGCTTTATGTAACGCAGATCGAGTTGTCATGTCAGTCGCTATCGTTCCCCTATCTCTTTCTCATGGTTGGCGTCAATCTTTTGCTGGCGTTGTTCAGGTACTCTCATTAAAAAAAATTCTACTCCACACCCTATTTCTTCACCAATTCAATTAATTACATTCTGAAATATTCTAGTAAATAAATTTGGAAATTGCTCACATGGATAGTTGTGGATTTAATAAGAGTAAATATACATATTTTTATGAATATAGGTAAAAAGTTTATCTCTTATATCTTACATCAAACTTACTAGAACATCATATCTTAAATTCATGACCGCTCCAAGTGTGGATACGTTAGAGTGCTTGTATATAAGCTTGCAAGTTCAAAATTTTGGCTTGGAAAATGAAGTCCACAAGTTCATTGGCCAAGTTGAAGAAGCATTCTCTTTACTAAAAGAAAGAAAGAAATAAGTCAACTAGGATAATTCTATCTACATTGGCTAGTGTCAAAGCTGACTTTCTTTGATTTTCATCAGCAATGCAAGTCAATCAACCTTTTCTCCTTTTACTTAACATGGTTTTTCGTCTCCTTGATTGCTTGAAGAGATCCAAGCTTAAAATGACTTATTATGTGACCTTTTCGTTGATATCAAGTCACTCATCTTTTATGTTGCTAACTTTTTCTTTGAACTATTATAGGGTGGATCTGCTGTAAGAAAAGTTCGCTTTGATTCATAAATTCAATTTTTACCTCAGATCCTAGGCGTCTACCTAGTTAGGATTCAAGTCAGAGCTCTTGTAAAAGTATCGTCAAGGTGTAAAGAAGAGGGAGGGTTTATATGAAGTAGATCAGTTAGTAGATTTCCTAGGCTCTTTGTATTCATGACTACTTGCCTTGTAATTTTTGTTTGGTTGCAAGCATTCCCTCATTGCAGATGAATACAACTTTACCATTTTCAAAAGTAAAATAAAACATCATCAAGGTGTGGAAATGCTTGTCTTATATGAGAATCTGATTTCATTAATTTTAGTTCCAAAGTTAATTTTCTAAAAGGAAAAAAGGTGATGTCCTCTGGTTTAGTCTAGGTTTATCAGAACCGTCGTATTAGATTTTCATCTAACATTTTATGTTTTCTGTTCACTTCTTTCCTTTCTTTTCTTCTGGGTGGGGTGGGGGTGTGAATGGGAGGAATTAAATGTGACAAAATCTAAGGGTACAAATCTGATATTCACATGGTCTGTTTTAACAATCTATGAAAGCTAATAACTCATAAATCAAATTCAAACGAACACCTTCCCCATGGCCCACCACACCATATAAAATCCGTGGAGGGTGTGGGGGAGATCTTTCTTAATTTCCTTCTCAAGGTCCAATGGCTCACATGCAACGGCACCTCACATTGGGCAACCAACATGTGGTAAATGCCATAAACTTTTCATAGACTTATATTGAACACTTTCAACGTATGCGCTATAAGTGCGAAAAAACTTCTCATAAACTTTTAGGTAGAAAAGGGCAATAAATCCCAACCAATCGAACTCATTTGGATTGGACAGTTGCTGAAAATTGTTATTTCTTTCGGTGCTCTTATTTTCTGATGTGAAAATTTGAAAACTAAACTATTCTCTCCCAAAAACCTGATGTTGGACATCTAAATGCAGTTTGAATTTGATTGTGTGAGTCTTTTATGGTAAAGCATTTTCCTGATAAATATGCATTTCTTGAATTGAGCCAAAGAACTAGATTTTCAAGGTACTGACCAATTTCTGAATTCATGTGTTACTATAGTAGCTATAATAACATACAGAAAAAAATCTTTGACTTGAAATGAAAGAAATCGACTAACAAATCATATTTCCACTTCTGTTTTGACCTTGCATTTGATATTCAGTGTTCTGATTGATAAATAGTTACTAATGGCAGTCATCATTTCTCTGGGGATACCTGATCTCGCCAATAGCCGGGGGGACTCTGGTGGATTACTACGGAGGTAAGTTAGTGATGGCATGGGGTGTGGCTTTATGGTCTATGGCCACACTTCTAACTCCTTGGGCAGCAGAAGCATCATTATGGGTATTACTTGCCATGATGATGCTGCTAGGAATTGTCGAAGGGGTTGCTCTTCCTTGCATGAATAATATGATTGCAAGGTATTGAAGTCAAGAAACTTTTGAATTTATAATATGGTCTCTATACTAAATAGTTGTGATAGTAGTCTGTAGAACTGAAAGATCTGGTTTAACATGTTGCTTTAAAACTGGTGCTTTTCCCTATAGATGGTTTCCTCCTACTGAGCGCTCAAGGGCTGTCGGACTTGCCATGGCTGGTTTTCAGCTTGGAAGTGCTATTGGACTTACCTTTTCTCCTATACTTATGTCACAAGGTGGCCTATTCGGACCATTTGTGATATTTGGCTTGTCCAGATTCCTATGGGTTTTAGTGTGGATTTCTGCTACCTCTAGTACTCCTGAACATAGTCGGCAAATATCCATTCATGAATTGAGGTATATACAGAACAAGGGGCAGATACACACTATAGTTGAGGGTAAATCAAAAACAAGTAAAGGGATCCCTCCTTTCAGGCGTTTACTCTCCAAACTACCGACATGGTCTATAATTGTTGCAAATGCCATGCATAGCTGGGTACGCATATTTATCTCTAATAGTATAATTATAACTCTATGAATGCAAAATTGTCTACTTCTGTGCTAGCTTGCTTAATTTTATAGAGGTGCTAGTCTACAGTGCTTTATCAAGAAGTCCATATCTTATTGGATCAAGAATTTGTAAAGCACCATCATATTAGGTGTAAATATTACAAGTTATTGATATCCTGAAGGAAATTCACTTTGTTTCAAATTATTGAGTTTCATAACATGCTGAAGGTACTTATATGTCTCCTCTTAGTGCAATACATATTTACAATAGACCCTTGCGGTCAAGCCTGTCCCCGGACCCCACGCATAGCTAGAGCTTTAGTGACCTGAGCTGCCTCTTCTATTTCTAAATATCTGTCGACGTCTTTTGGTTTGCTAAATTTTAAAAATTGTGAGCAAGTCTCACGCCTCTAGCCTAGACACTAGGCGGCACTGACACTCGATGCCTTCGCTGGCCCGAACGAACCCATATCATGGCATAAACATATAGCATACATCTAGACATGAGCAGAATGCATAATTTAAAAGAACTTGAGGGATTCGTTTAACATAAGGGAATAAGTCTTGTAAATAAAGTATTTTTCATAAATCATTGTTTAAGTTCGTGAAGTAGCACGTAGGTCAAAACTGGAATACAGGTCATAAGAGTATACTAACTGACCATCTATAAAGCCTCTAACATGACTGAATAAACTGTTTATCGGGACAAGGCTCCCAGCTTAGCCATACGCTTAACCAACCGAAGGGACTTACTATATAGTCTAAGAACTAATGGAGCGCACCAAGAGCTGAAACATAAAACTTAACATTCTGCTCGACCATCTTGAATACCTGATTCTACATCATTTAAAATGCAACGCCCTCGACAATAGGTAAGTACATATGGAATTGTACTGTATGTAAAATGGCTTAATGAAACATGATATGAACTGCATAATTGAAGATCATGAGTAAAACATAGAGTAAACGGATCATAACTCAAAAATAAGTCTTTTCTTATCATAATGTACTCTACTTCTTAGGTTAACCCGACATAACCACCATGGAAACACATGGAGTCTGATCTCGGCCTGATTAACTAAGTTGCCTCATACCTTGTTGGATATGAGACGTACATAAATGATTTGCTAGCAAAGGATCCATACATGCTCTTCTGAAAACATGAGGATTTACCCAAATCAAGGAAACGATCCTAAACCTACCGCGGCAAATGTAGTTTTGGGCATTCATTATTTGAACTCATCCTTCTCAATGTTAACCATTACTCCAAAAACTTGCCCTAAATAGCTTTAAGCTCATATATCATAATTTGGTGTAATGCCCATGAAAAAAAATGTTTAGCTTGGAAACCCCATAAGTCATGACGTGAATCATGTGTATATATTGTAGAGATTATGAGAGATACATGTTTGGCCTAAAATCCCATAAGCCATAGTTAATAAATCATATTGTTGAGCCTCGGCTTAAATCATAGTTCATAAATCATATTTTTGGAGCCTTGGCTCAAATCAAAGTTCATAAATCATATTGTGAAGACTTGGGTCAAATCGTATAGGCTTTTCTTTTATAAGCAAGTTCTTGAAAGAATTTGGGAGAAATCTGAAGAAAATATTATTGATTGTGAATTTTCATTATTACATAGAGAACCCTATTTATAGACACTATAATACAATTCTTTACCAAGTAGGAGACTATAAACTATTCCTATTTTGTGTAAGATCGTGTAAACCTTTCTCATTCTAACAGAAATCATTAAAATCCTCTTTGAAGGAAAAAAGCATATTTTTCAATTTTTATAAACCATACTTTGTATCAAAATTGTGGAGCTCATTGAATCGAATAATTATGAGCATATACGTACAATTCATACATGAGTTCAAATTAAATCTACATGAACGAACATCACTAAATTCATAGGATATCCTTAATTGGTTCATGAATGGAAATTCATGGAAAACATGGTTTTTTGTACATATCTTAATAGTTCATGAATGCAATTACATAGACATGGATAAAACGGATTGTAGGGAGGAACAATGATGCTCCCACACTTAGGGTTAGCCTTACACACCTTAGATCGCTCCAATTGAAATCCTAATGTTGAAGAAGAGTCCCAAAAGTCTATTCTTGAACCTTGAGATGTGTTCTCTTAGAAACCCTAGAATTTGATGATAGATTCTTGCTTGGGATACATAAGTATGTGGATGCTTAGTGAGCTGTTATGACAGCGAAATAGATGATGTATGAATTCTCTATGGAAGAAGAATTAGGAGAAAAGAGAAGAAATTCAGTGGTTCACTCGCTTACATCGTAGTAAGAGCCAGTGATTGTGCCACATTTGCATGAGGTGCTTATAATATATATTTTGTATTATGTTAGGTGTCGTATTGATTACAGACTTTGTAAAAGTGTCTAACTGAAAATTCTGTGACAACTTTAAGGAGCTGTCTATGTATTTCGCCTATCTTATACTTAGTTTCTAAATTATTCAGTCTTAGTTGGTAATTCTTTGTTCTTGATGCAGGGATTCTTTGTTATATTATCATGGATGCCCATTTACTTCAAAACAGTGAGTAACTATTGCAGATGGGTGTCGTTACTACATCCTCTAAGTGACGTCAATATATTTTTTGTGATGATTGTAGTGATATAGCTGTATCTGTCCTTTTAGATATATCATGTTGATCTTAGACAAGCAGCATGGTTTAGTGTTGTTCCGTGGAGTATAATGGCGTTGACTGGCTATTTTGCTGGGGTTCTGTCAGACTTGATGATCCAAAGAGGCATAAGTGTGACCCTAACCCAGAAAGTTATGCAGGTAAATTTTCTCCATATCCCTTGTTTTTTTGTTGTCCTCTGGATCGTTGTTTTGATAACTGATCATGTTCAATCCTCCCCCTTGACTTGAAGAGTAGTAAGGTCATATGAAATATATAAAGCCGACGAGGTTGGGGTCATCCCATGGGAGAGAAGTGTAGGTGAGAATTCACTTTTCTTAAAGTAATCCTTGAAACAAAGTTGGCTTTGCAATTACTTCTAGGGATTATAGCTCAAGAAAACTAGAACTTGACTAGGGAATTTAAACAAACACTTGGTATGCAATTTACTAGAGAATGTAGTAAGAAGAAGAGAATGGCACTAGGATTGCTCCTCCTTCCTGTATGCTATATTACGGGTATAAGGGTGTCCAATTCTTTTCATGTGACATCAATATCACAAATAATCTTGTCTTCAACTCCTTGGTTTGAGATCTTGTCAAGGGACTCATTGGAACTTCTAAAGCTTCACAGTTGTCCTTCAAGAAGTAGAGCTTCTATGGATGCTATCGCATGTGGAGCTTAAGTTTCGCAGGGACTGACATCTTTCTAGGTGGAGCATCACCTTCTGTTTTCCCGTACATGCTTTACCTTGGGTTGTATGCCCTATATACCCAAAAAGGTTCATGCATGCTTTATGGCTTATGATGAGTGTCCCTTACACTACGAGCTAATTGCTTTTTAGTTTTTTTAATGTATTTGATTAGAATTTTGAATAATATGTTTTTTCACTCTTAACGTAGGATTTGTAGCTTAGTATTTAGTAAGTTGTATTAGACCTCACTTGTGAAATTTCACTGGATATGTTGTATTTAGTAAGTTGTATCCATTTTATACTACATGTACTTGTAAATTAATTTTATTTACTTTTGGCTTTTGAATTTTATCCAATTTTTAATGTATTCCATATTTTTTTCATAGTTTATACATTTTCAAATTTTATTCTTTTAATAAAGCTAAGTTTACATTAAATGAGGCCTACATTTCATCTTGGGGACGTCCAGCCCCAATGTTTGGGAAAATGGCCTTTCCCTTGTATCTCTGCCTTTAAACACGGACTATCGCAGTTGTAACAAGCCACATCTCTTTACGTGTTAAAAGTTGAATATTTTCTAATAGCATGTGGTAGAGATGGGTTGTCATCAGAAGCCACTGGTTCTACGGGGTAGTCTGGTCAAAGTACAAGCTTAAAGCAGCCTTATTCAGTAGTGGAACTGTTGATCTACTTTCTTTCAAATTATTTTTGTTCAATGCTCAGTTAAATCTTGTTGAATATTATTGATATAATGGAATATTTAATTATTGTTTCTTCTTTTTCTGGTCTTTGTTTTGTTTTTTTGTGCCACACTCGGTAAGACTTGTATCAAACACAACTTATTTGTTCCTTTTGCAGTCAGTTGGTTTTTTCGGCCCCGGTTTTGCTCTCATTGGTTTAACCACAGCACCAAGTCCATCCATAGCATCTACTTGGCTTACTTTAGCTGTAGGACTGAAAGCATTTAGTCATTGTGGCTTCCTTGTCAACCTTCAGGTTAGCATTTAAAGATATATACTTCATGAAACAGTGAAGCAAAAGTTTTCATTTGTGGAACTGATCTTCCATTTATATATATTGACAGGAGATTTCCCCGCAGTATTCTGGCGTTCTCCATGGTAATTCTTGTCCATTTTCTCGAACTTTTTTCACTTTTTGGAATAGGTTAGTCCTGATCCTGATGTTAGGTACTTGTTCCCATGTCTATATTTATCTGGCAAACATGAAATAGCATTTTGTGGTTATTGTTTAATGTTTGTTTATTTTGTTGAGAGGCTGTTCCATATTTTCTGTCTGTCTGCATCCACTTCTCATTTGATACATACTGAAAGAAAGGGAAACATTTTTGAAGTGGTTACTAGAAAATAAGTAAGAAAACAGGCCCCAATATCTTTCAGAACTTCTTTTTCTTGGTCACCGTGCACAAAGTATTCTCAAAAGAGACTCCCATTACATCCTCATAATAGTTCTTTCTGCTCTCAATAATTTATTTTTTGTATTACTTGTATTTTGCCCATTAAAGGCTATAAGTCGCACGACCATTCAAGAGTTCATGGCACCACTGCCAATGCTGTTGTGATCTTTTTACTCCTCTTTTTCAGGCTTTCTTTTTAATATATCTTTTTACTGGGTTAACTTTGAACAACTTATAAGCAGATAAGTCTACATTATATGAGGAACTCTGATTTGATTTTATCATTTCAATTCATATAAAAGTTTAACTTGCTTCCTTGGCATTATCTGTACAACAGCTAATGTATTGCTTCTCAATTATCAAAAAAAAAAAAAAAACCATCTTATATGGCATTGTTTCCTTTTTGGTTCAAAAAGTCTGAACATCTTTTTATATTTGAGAACTCTTTGATCCAAAATTTCCATTTATCCCTAAAGACATGCTCTTTTATAAATTGACATGGCATGTTGAACCACTAGCTATTTAGGACACTTTTGATAGCTACATATACTTAGTTTATCTCTATATTAATATATATATAAATCTCTAACTGGGCAAAAAAAATATTCTTTTTCAAATATTAGGTACACACTACTTTGAACATTTGAAATTTCAATTTTTCCATCATATAATATAATAAAGTGTATAACAATGCCATAATTTTTTTTTTGAGAATTGGTAACATTGTATTCTTCAGCATTAAGGATATGCAGGGGACCTTTAGAAAATCAGAAAAGAACAAAAAACATAATACTTACAAGGGTCCTAAGAATTCTAAAAGTTGATCGGAATCCTCTAATCCTATCTCTTTACACCAAAAATATAGAGATACAATGCAATTCCATTTAACCTTGTGAATGGAATTGGATATATCTTTAAAATTCCTACTATTCCTCTACTTCCACACTATCCACTAAATGCAATATGGAATCAAATTCCACCAGGTCTTCTGGCTCTTGCTACCTCCTCTCCTGATCCAACAACTAAGTAAATCAGCTGCATGTTCTGGCATAGTCCATTTCACTTCTGAAAAGTTGAGAAACATGGACCATATTTGTGCTGTGAAAGTACAATGTAAGAATAGGTGATTGTTAGTTTCCCCCTGTCTTCCCACATAAAGAGTGCCAAGGAAGTAGGATCTGTCTTTTCTTCCTCAAGACTTCATGTGTCAAGCATGCCTTTCTAATGGCCAACCAAGTAAAGCACTTAACTTTTGTTGGTGTTGCAGTCCTCTAGATATTTTTCCATGAACTCCAGTATCTTCTACTTTGCGAGTTGCACTCCTTTTTATATGCCTTGCCAATTGTTAAGATACCATCCTTACTGTGAGACTATCTAACAACATCATTGGCAGTATTGGTGCTTGCAAAATCCCCCACTTCCTCCAACAATTTGGCTACTCTCTCTATTTCCCAATCATTTAGTAGTCTTCTGAAATAGAGATTCCAACCTTGTTCTGTCCAGCAATCACTGATCATTGCCTCTGAGTTGGTGCATAAAATAAATAGGTCAGGAAACATGTCTTTTAGGGGGGGTTTGTTTGATCCATACATCCCATCAGAATCTAGGTCTCCTTCCATCCCCCACCTTGATATGTAAATTTGCTTCTAACTTGGGCCATAAGTTTCTAATAGCTCCCCAAACCCCCGCTCCATAAGCATCCGTGCTTATGTTACTATACCAGAATCATTCCTCCCCATATTTACATTTAATCAAATCTTTCCACAAAGCTTGCTTCTCATCAGTGTATCTCCACAACCATTTCATCAAAAGACTGTTGTTATGCTTCCTCAAATCTCTGATGCCCAATCCACCTTTATCTTTTCTATGCAAAACTATCACCCACTTGACCAAATTGTATCCTTTGTTCTCTTTGCATCAGTGGCAAAGGAAATCTCTCCTAAGTTTGTCCAATTTCTTAGCGACGTTTGCCGATATAGTGAAAAGAGACATAACATATATTGGGAGAGAATCTAGAACAGAGTTGATAAGGATGTGTCTACCACCAAAAGAAATGTATTGAGCCTTCCATATGGCTAGTCTTTTTTCAGTCTTCTCGACTATGTTGTCCCATATCTCCAAATCTTTGTGTTTATTACCTGAAGGCATACCCAAGTAGGTTGTGGGCAATATCTCCACTCTGCAGCCCAAAATGTCAACTAGCATTTGGATGTTTGTCACATCCTTAATAAGATATAAACTGTTCTTTCCCCAATTAACTTTCAAACCTGTACAAGCTTCAAAAACAACAAAATTAGTTTGATGAGTCTGAATTGCTCCTCTTGTGGCTCACAGAGAATCACGGTGTCATCTGCATAAAGTAGATGGCAAATCTCTTTAATATCACCATTATTTCCACTAATCTGGAAACCTCTGATCCACTTGTTTTGAGTAGCAATCCATATCAAACTATCAAATCCCTCCATTACCAAGATAAACAAAAAGGGTGAAAGAGGATCACCCTGTCTGATTCCCCTTCATGAAGAGAAAAAAACCCCTCGATTCTCCATTTACAAGAATGGAGAATCTCACCGTGCTTATGCAAAATTTTATCCATCCCACCCATCTTTCTCCAAAACCCATTTGTCTCAAGGTATTTAGTAGGAAACCCTAATTTACATGATCATATGCTTTTTCAATGTCCAGCTTGCACATTACCCCATAAATGTTTCCTTTCAACCTGGAGTCAACACACTCACTTGCAATGAGAGCTGCATCCATTATTTGTCTTCTTTTAATAAAGGCCATTTGGTTTTTGTTGACAAGCTTATCAATCACTCTTTTCAGCCTTTCTGCCAGTAGTTTTGCTATCACCTTGTAAACTCCAGTAATCGAACTTATTGGCCTGAAATCTTTAAGTTCAACAACACTGGCTTTCTTGGGGATGAGTGCTACACAAGTAGCATTAAAGCTCTTCTCAGTAATCTGTCTAGCATGGAATTCTTGTATTGCCTTTATAATATCCTCTTTTAGGATCTCCCAGAAAGACAAGTAAAAGGACATGGGAAAACCATCATGTCCAGGTGTTTTCTCCATAGCACAGAGCTTTGAGCAGCCTAAGATTTCTTCCTCCTCAAAAGGACCCTCTAGTTCTATCTGCTCCTCCACACTAATGGTTGTGATCCTATGTAATTGTAGCCCAGGCCTCCACTCCTCTGATTCTGTGTACACACTTTGGTAGAAGCTTTTGATGGTCTCTTTAATGATAGAAGGGTCATTAGTATTGCATCCATCCACCATTAGAGACTCAATGGAATTGTACATCTTATGGGAAGTAGCTATTCTGTGAAAAAACTTAGTATTTTCAATAATTAGGACTCTTCTCTAAAGATCCATACTGGGTGAAATCAAGATTATATTTTTAGATCTTTTGGAAGCTTAAATTTATGCGTTTTCAAGTATTTGCGCCACTGCATTTTTTGTCCGAATTCTGAAATATTTTAATCAAAATTTAAGATGGTCCTATTTTCCTGTTCTTTTTCTATATATGAATTAAACTGGATTATAAAAAAACTATATGTCAATCACCCAAGTCATTGTCCATATATTTTGTCAGGAAAAGTGAATGGTTGTAACTGATCACCAACTGCTCAACCCCTTCTATAAATCACTCCTGCTTAAGCACCTTTTTTGCACCTTCATCAAAACTAATTCATTCTACAACCGCCATATATGATTTCCTAATTCTTTCTTCCTTTGTTTCTTTCCTTGTTTTTTCCTTGCTCGGACTCAGATGTGGCTGTCCGGTACGAGTGTAAATCTAGAGTCGGATTGTTCATGATCTAAATTTTAAGGCCTAGGAATACGGATCTAGGTCTGGATACAAGTGCGGGGATTCGGTTAAAATAATTCAAATATCTAAAATTAGAGTTAAAAGAATGTGCCTAAACTATGGTGGACTATATTGAAAGAAAGGAATATACCAATTTATGAGAGTATTTTTGAATCTGGAATTATTTCCAAGTATAGTTGCATCTCCTTTTTTTGGTGTGTAGCATGGCTATTTCTAATGATATCGAGGTCATGATAGAGTTCTTGAGTTCATTGCACTTTGGTAGTGATGTTGACTTGTTAATATCTTTAAAGTGACTTCTGGTTACCAAATATTTTATATAAATATCTTTTAACGTGAAAAAAAATCATATGCCTAAATTATGATTTCGCTCTAACTTTTGTTTGCCCGACAAAGAGGCAATCAAGAAAGCTGCATAAGTGGATATATAACCTACAGAAAGTAAGCTAATCCAACCAATCTTGCTTGTACAATGAAAAAGGTCACTGATTTATCTCTCCGGCGAGTTAAATTGGCCAAATTTGTGCATTCATGAACCATGCTAAAGTTTCAATCAATTCCTGACAATATCCACACCGAGAAATTAACATAAATCCAGTAGTCCAAAGTCCAAACAAGATGTTCAAATAAGAACATGTTTTTTCTTCACCAGATCGATACTAACTTACCTACTCTTGCTCGTACCAGATCTAAGAGGACGAGGCCTGATTCCCAGACCCATAACTCATTCCTTCCTAACTCATAAATCATTATATGTGTTTCGGGTTTCTCTATCGATTTTGGGCAAAGTACCCAAAATCATTGACCATATTTGGTATGGATTCCACACTTACACCCACGTCGTGTCAACATGAATGTGACATTGAAAGTGAAGAGTCCGAGCAACTTAGCCAATATCACAATCACCCAAGTCATTGTCAGTCTATTTTATCAGGAAAAGCACAATTGCCCAACCCCTCTAAAAAATACTTCTATTGAAGCACCCTTCTTGCACCTTCATAAAAATCTCTTCTAAAACCACCATAACATAATTTCCTATTTCCTAACTTTGTTTCTTTCCTTGTTTTTTCCCTTCTGTTTTCGTCATGTGCAAATATTTTTTGGGAGCCTTATATTTATAGTTGGGGTTGGTGTGGCGGTGGAACTGCACCTATATGCAAATTAATACACCTCAATAGTGCAATGTAAGTCCTTGCTGAAGTGATCACATCTACTACATACTTTAGGCATTGGAAAATCAGAGCAAAGCATTCAAATTTGATAGGCAATGTACATTTCACAAGGAGATGAAGGAACATATCATTTATAAGTAATACTTTTGCTTTCCTTGAGCCATTTTATCTCTTTGTTCCTTCATTCTTTTTTATGTAGAAATTGATCGTGGGCTTACCTTAACCCAAAAAATCAGTTTAGGAAGGAGAATGCCTAAGTCCATATAAGCAGTGTTCAGGAAAGCGAGCGCTGATGAAGCGAAGCGATGCGAGCCTTCTACGCTTCACAGACTAGAATGAGTATGTGAGCGCTTCATCGCTTAAAGCGTGAAGCGGGGCCTTATCGCTTTTTTCCACTTCACGCTTCCCTGAACACTACATATAAGTAGATCATAACTCATTCCCTTAATCCATATGGAACATGACACACCCCTATGCCCAGGACTGTAACTAGAGTATGGATAACAGAAGCTCTAAAACTCTCTCTCTCTCCGCTCCATGATGGAGGGGAGAACTCCTCTCCGGTGATCCTTTGATCATCATAATCTTCCCTTCTTCTTCTCCTCTTTCTCTCTCTTCTCTCTCTCTCTCTCTCTCTCCTCTCTTCTCTTTTCTCTTTTCTTTCTCTCTACTCCATGATGGAGGGGAGAACTTTTTTTATTGCTGGTGAGAAATCTTTTGAACTAATAGACATCAGTGAAGATCGGGTAAGATGGTTTAAGCTATGCGAACGCAGCAGGAAGTTCGTTGGAAGAATTTGAATCGATGTAAACAATTTAAGGTGGGTATGTGGAGCCATGAAGGAAGCTTCCAAGGGTGAAGGGAAGCTATGCAGAAGGTGGGGAAGAAAAACCGAAGCTTATATTTTCAGGGTCTACCAGAACTTTAACAGTTATGGAAGATATTTTAGAATTGAAGCATGGTTGGGAGATAAGAAATCATCTGTCATTATACCAGAGATCGTAGACAATGGAGGATGGGAAGACATCGCGAATAAAATCTTGAGATTTTTATGGAGACCTCCTATGCAATCAGAGAGATGGAGCCCCAACTCTCAAGCAAGATCCTTTTGTGAAGTCTCCAAGATGGAGAAGTGGCCGACAATAGAGTCTAGCAGACCCAACCAAGCAATACCAGCAACTGCATCATATAATCGCAATTTTCTCGACAAATGCTTGGTCGGTAGATTCAATGATTCCTTTCACAGTAACCCACATTATGATACCATTCAGAAGTGGTTCTGCAAAAGGTGGAAGATGACATCATGCTTAAAGGTTTCTCCGATTTCACACAACCTTTTTCTCTTTGAAATGCCATCACGACAAGAAGCAGCCAGAGTCAAGGCGGGCGATTGGTTTTGGAATGGCCGGAGACTATCGTTGGACTGGTGGTCTCCACTAGTTGATCTAAGGTGCTACCATTGGGAGATCGATGGATCAAAGCTTTCGGAATCCCATTACATGCTTGGTCTGAAAGGTCATTCCAAAAGATCGGCGAACTATGTGGTGGTTATGTTGATATTGATGAAGACACAAAAAAAAAGATCCAATTTACTTTGGGAGAGAATCTGTATCAAGGACAAAAATAGAAACCTACCATGTAAATTGGAGTTAAAAGTTGCTGATTTAAGCTATGAAATTTGGGTGATTCCTGATGCTCACACAAAAATATGGGACGCCGATGAAGAAGCTGTCCGGAAAGGAAAAAGGAAGGTCGGTGAAGAAGAGGCGGGGTTTTCAAGGAAAGCAGAAGTCAACACAGAGGTCTGTGGTCAGACCTCTAGCACAACACGTGCCCTTCACAGTTGATTCAAATTTGCCAGCTAATCAAATAGTGGGGCCAAACCCTAATAACAATGGAATAAGAAAAAGGGTTGACTTTAACTCTAAAGCTGGGCCATCAGGATATAAAGGTAAGGCTTTTTTCAAAAGAGGCCCAAATCAGGATAAAAGAAATAATAAGAGGAAAAATACTTGGACACCCAGGGCCCATGATCCTTGTATTTTTAACTCACGATGTTCTCCTGCTCGGGAGTTTCTAGACCCGATTGCCTTTGAACTACAAGCCTTAGAACGACAACGAGTGGTGTTCAATAACGAGGACTTTGACTGCCATAGCAACTGTGAAGCGGATGATGAAGGAGACGAGGGGAGTACTTATTCTTTATCTTTGCACGACTTTCAAGATCAATCTCTTGAAATTCCAAAGCAAATTACATGTCTAATTGATGCTGCTACTGACTCAGATCAATCATCCATCTCCCGTAATAATGATCATCTTCTTCTTCCTTGGCATGGTGAAGGTATCCCTGGTCAGCAGGTTATACATACTCCTTCAGTCATCTCTACTTCTAAATGGACAAAGTTAGTCATGGTTAAGGCTTGTAAAGCTTTTGGCGTTAATGCTATCGGATTTGAGCATGAATTACTGGGCATGATTCTCAGAATGGATCAACGAAAACAAGATCAGGCTAAACAGAGGGTTTCATCATCAGAAGGTGACTCGAAGATGAAGAAGAAAAAAGGGGCAACTAAATTAAAAAGGTTATCTTCGGGTTTAATTCAAGATGTTGAACCAATCAAGGCGAGGGGTAGGAGTCACAAAGCACAATCCAGATGAGAATAAAAATTCTCAGTTGGAATGTCAGGGGTTTGAATGACAGTAGGAAGCGGAGTACCATTAAGTCTCTATTATTGAAGTGGAAGGCTGACATAGTTTGTCTTCAAGAAACTAAAATTGAGGATTGGTCACAACAACTAGTCAATTCTCTTTGGGGGAATAGATGGGCCAGCTGGGCAGAATTACAAGCAAACGGTACCAGAGGGAATCATAATTTTGTGGGATAAAAGGTTCTGGAAAAGTGTTAACATTGAACCAGGAACCTACTCAGTCTCTGTAATTTTAGAGAGTATCCAGGAATAATTCAGATGGTGCTATACAGGAGTGTATGGACCATATACAAACAGCGAAAGGGAGGATCTTTGGTATGAACTAGCCTCGATTAGGGGCACTTGGGATGGTCAATGGGTGTTGGAAGAGATTTCAATGTGTGCAGATTTGACTACGAAAAATTCAACTGTCATAGAAGGACTAGAGCTATGGAGAACTTCTCAGAAACCATACTAGATTTAGGACTCATGGATTTACCTCTGCGAGGAGCACAATATACATTGTCGAGGAACTGAGCTTTTGCAGGCATTGAGAATTGATAGATTCTTGATCTCATCAGAGTGGAATGACAGTTTTAAGACAATAAAGACAGTGGCCCTTCCTAGAGTAATATCTGACCACAAACCTTTGATGCTTAAATGTGGAGAATGGGACTCTAGCTCATCCTACTTCAAGTTTGAAAACATGTGGTTACAGGCTGAGGGGTTCCTTAATTCAGTTAAAAACTGGTGGAGTAGCTATGAAGTAGAGGGCAGTCCTGATTTCGTTCTAGTACAAAAGTTGAAATATCTAAAAAGGGATGTCTCTACATGGAATAAAGAGGTATTTGGGAAGTTGGAAGAACAAAGAAGCCAGGCTTTGAATGACCTCACTAATCTAGAACAATCTTCTGAAGGCAGAATCCTATCCGAGGCTGAAAATGCTCAAATGATTAACTTGCAGACACATTTAGAACAATTAGCAAAGATTGAGGAGGTTTCATGGAGACAAAAGTCAAGATGTTTATGGCTTAAGGATGGGGACAGGAACACTAAGTACTTTCAGAGCGTGGCTAATGCTAATAGAAGGTACAATTGTATTGATAAGCTAAAAATAATGGAGCATGTAATTGAGGATAAAAGAGAGATCAAGGAGGAAATTTTGAGCTACTATCAGCATCTGTATACAGAAAATGAACCATGGAGACCATCGGTTAGATTTGAGAATTTAGCTAAAATCTTTGAAGCAGAAAGTACTTGGCTGGAAAGGGAGTTTGAAGAGGAAGAGATCTTCTCAGTTATTAAAAGTTGTGCTCCTGATAAGGCTCCGGGACCGGATGGTTTTACCATGGCATTTTTCCAACATGCCTGGGAGATTATCAAGTATGAGATCATCAAAGCTTTGAGACACTACCACCAACACTGCCACATGGTCAAATCTGTAAATGCCACTTTCATATCCTTGATTCCTAAAAAGAAAGGGACAATTGAGCTCAGAAATTATAGACCAATCAGCCTTATTAGCAACATTTACAAGATAACATCAAAGTTTCTGGCAAACAGGCTCAAAACAGTGATTGGAAAATTGGTTTCTGGAAGCCAAAATGCATTTGTTCGAGGAAGGCAAATATCAGATGCAGCCCTCATTGCTAATGAAGCTCTAGATTGGAAAATAAAGAGTGGAGAACCAGGGTTGCTAGT